>JAQFXP010000941.1:0-23040 GCA_034693685.1 Belba bartosi
GGTTTTTGGCCAAAATTTTGAGAAAAATCCCTCCCCTGATCCCCCCCTGGATCGGCCAACCTTCTCGATCCCTGACATTTATTGACTTTAAATTTTACTTAAATTCAATATTTAATATAAAACAAAGCTAAATTATTAAACTACATTAACTATTAATATAACTTATTGAACTTAAAATCTAATAAATTTTTATTTTTATCACTACATTTTAATTAAACAATCTTAATTATCAAACTTTAAATATCTTATATCAAACTTTCTTGTTTATAAAAACTATTTGCACAAATTTAATAATTTTTATTAAATAAAATTAAAATATTTTCAATCTTAATCAAATATTTAAACATAATTATATAAAGTAATAATACAGTAAAGAATATTTAACTTATTTATACCTCTTAGCTCAATTAAATATAGCTGAATTGAATTTAAAAAACGGCAAATTTTAACTTGCTGCAGTAGGAAAAAATTCACAGTAAGTGCTGACTTACGTGATCATACGCATAGTTAAATGCCTTAATTGTATTCTTCAAAATATTTTCCGCACTATTTCATTAAAATTCAACTTGAATTTAAAAATTTATTATTATAATTATTTATCAGTTTAGTTATACTAAAGTATTACAAAACTAACAGATCAGTCCTTCTGCCCACTCCCGTGCCTCTATGGCCAATGTATATACCAGAACTAACATCAATCATTTGGTCGACGTCTGCCGAAACCACTTATCTCTCGTATTATGCCGAAACTCGACTAAAAATCGGTATTAAATCAATCATCAGTTTCTAATATAGACTATTATATAAATATAAGTGTCTTAAGTAAACCATTTATTAATATTTTTGCGATTAAATTCCAGTTCCTATCGAGTATTGAATTAGAGAGCACTCAGTCAGTGAAGTGTTAGCAAAAGGCAATATATGGCTAAACGCAAACACATTCCAATTGGTCTTATTTGATGAGTCGGTCTCAACGTATTCAAGAATGAATGTCTGGAAAAGGAGTTAATTGAAGAAATAAAAATAAAAATAAGTATCAAATTTATCCTTTGATTCCTCTCATTCATCAACACTCACATGGCTTTCGATTTTAGTCACATTAATACTTATCAATACAAATTCATTTGGGTCGTATAACTGTCCAAATTGTACTTGCTAACTTAATACGCTGTTTTTCTCATTCAATACAAATATTTCAATGTTTTTATCGACCGGTTAGTGTAATTCCTGTCCAAAAGTGAAACTTTATATTTCAATTGATTTCTTAAATTCAATCTCCTGTCCAGTGAAGCGAAACAGTTATCAAAAAACTTCAAATGTATTATTCATTCGTCGTTTCTTAATATTTGTTGTTTGCCTTCTAATAGTTAAGTAAAATTTAATCAATTTATTTGTTGTATTTTAAACAATTTAAACAAAAAATAAACAAAACTTACTTTCAATCAATATATTTTCTAAACTTAAAAATACAATCAAGGCTATTGGTCTTAAAAACATTGTTGATACAATTTTATTATTTTTATATGTAATAGTTATATATACGGTACAATATATATTTATATTCAAATTATTTATATAAAAACTTAAATCTAACTAAAATTGTAATTGGTTGATTATAATTATTCTTGAAACAACTATAATTTTGCTTTAGATTACTCTTTAGTAATTTTATGTTAAATTTGATACTTCTCAAAATAAAGTTTACTAGAAAACATTTCTACGCATTATTAATTATAGATTAATTAAATATTTAAATTATTTGACATATTAAACTAAAAAATAATTAAAACAAAAAAAGTAATTTGAGACTTAAAAAAGCAAATTACTAGTTTCAATTTACTCATTTTAAAACTAAATTAATTACAAGGTTAGTCAATATTAAACGAGCTAGAAAAAATTTTATTCAAGATTTAAAAAAGATTAATTTTAAAAAAAATTTTAAATGTAATAATGTAAGTTAAATAATATATATTTTTAGTTTTACAATTTAATTAAAGAACTTGACAAAAATTACACTTTTGCTAAATATTTTAAATTATTTTTAAAAGTAATATGATTATTTGTGCTAATTATAGAGAGGATATTTATCTAAAGTTAATTATATAAAAATAATTCTAATTTTTTTAACTTTTAAATGATACATACGATTTTAGACATTTTTTCATAAAATGTATTAGTATAGAGAGTATTAATAAATATAATATTAAAAATTATTTCTAGTCAAGTAATTAAAATAAATAAAATAAAAAATATAAACAAAAATCTTATCATATTGCCAAAGCTGCGCTACAATTTTGAAAATAGTATTAATACAGTATATAATGTATATTACATTCTATTTTAACAATATATAAAAAAATTTGTTTCTTTTTTTTTGATAAATTTTATAAAATATTTTTTTTTAATGTTAGTATTAATGTATATAAGAGACAAAAATTATACTTGTTGTAAAGTTGCTTTAAAATTTGTATGTAATTGTGAAAAAATTAGTAAAATATCTCATTTAGTTTGTTTGTAAATTAAATTTAAAACTTTTAAAACTTTTAATTATTGTATTTTTAAACTTGCATAATTTTTTAAATAATGGAGTTAGAAAAATAATTTTTGCAAATTTTACTATTATATTATATGCCTTTATCATGATTAAAATAATTTTAAAAAATAAAAATATCATGCTAATTTTGCCAAGTCTTTATACCAAAATTAGCCAAAATATATATTTTTTCTAATTTTCAGAAACATATCAAAGTCACAAAATTTGTCTGCGGCTTTTAGTACAATAATTATTAAATTTTTACAATTCTAGCTTGTTAAATCCTAATTAATAAATTGTTAATTATAAAATTATTTAATTAAATGCAATTAATTAAAGGAAATTTCAGTAAATAAAAATATATTTTTTGCCAAAGAATACTTGCGATTTTTTTTTTGCTTAACTGTACTAGATAAAAACAGCTTATAAATGAATTTCACTTTGCTTTAGGATACTCTTTGGCATCACTATAAAAATCTTGTTTATCTTTTTTTTTCTGTCACAAAAAATTGATTTTATAGAAATTCAATTATCAATTCTGCTTTAAAATGTGTTTGTGTCAATGAAAAAATTATTTAAATATTTCATTTGGTTTAATGTAATCTTATGTCTGTAAATTAAGTTTGAAATTTAAAAATAAAATGTTGCTTAGTGCAATGTTGTTCAAGTTTTAAAGAATAATTTCCATATAAATTGTCGGCCAATCCAGCTAGATCAGGTGATGAATTTTTACAAAAATGGCCAAAAACCTAGGAGGTATTAAAAAAGAGGTATCCAATTATTTTAACCAATTTTTCTAAAATTATTAATTAAACTTATAAAATGTCTAACCAAAGTCTTACACTCAAGCGTCATATTCTACAATTTTAAGCCAAAACTAAACAAACTTTAGTTTAACAATTTTTAAACTCTATTTTTAAAATCTCAAAAATTACAATTTATGCGAATACAATATTAATATTTTAATAAATAACAAGGCTTGGTAGAAAAACACGCCGTTGGCGCTGGCAAAATGTAAAACGTAACAATATAATTGCCAGCTGCCTATGAAGGTATACATCAAGGCAAAACTATATATGCATTTCTTTGAATATGTATTTAAAAAGATAATAAGTATCTTGAAGACATACAATTTATTTTAGCAAACTATTCTGTAAAAATTATTTTAAAATATAGGACAAGTAAAATATATACTGTATAAAATATAAGAGAGTTATATCTGCCCATGTAAAAAACAAATTTAAAATTATCGATAAAAACAAATTATTGTCTTATTTGACGTAAACCGATTGAAATCTATAATATACTGCTATAGTTCTACTATAATCTCACAAATTTTGATTGAAAGTCAATATAAAAGTAATTTATTTTAAGTAAAAACTTTTAGACTCATAAAATATTTTTATAAACTTTTCTGAAAAATATTTATCTTTTGAGAATTGCATAAAATAACTTAAAATTTTTATACTATATATTCCACAAATTTATGACAAAATTAAAAAAATAAATTTTTAAAAATTTTTAAGTTTAAAGTGCAAATTTTTGTTTAAAAAGCAATAGTGCAAAATTCATTCAAGTTAATCAAATATTTTAGTTTTTTCCATGATCAAATATTTTCCAAATTAAATTCAAAACATGATTAAAATTTATTTTAAAATTTACTTTCAATAAAAGGTTTTGTACACAAATATAATAAATTCAAAATTAAATGCAAACAAAATTTGACATGATAATCAAATTATTAGACATTTCAAATAAATAACTTAAATATTTCGCTGTCGTAAATAAGTTTCCAAATTTGGACAATCGAGGAATTGACGAGAATTTTTGAAACTCTGATGAGCCGATTGGTGCAAACGGTTGGCCATTAAACGACCGGTTTGTTTGACTAATTGAGAGAAATAACTGTTTTCTTGTTCTAACAATAGATAAGGACTGTTGTCGTCGACAATCACCCCGTCCTCCATAACCTATTAATAATAGTTAAGTAATTATATAAATTTAAAGATAAAAACATAAAATAATAATAAAACAAAACAAATACCAAAATACGGTCGCAATCAATGACGGTCTCAATTCTATGCGCGACTGTAATTACAGTACAATCTCTAAACTTATTTCGAATCGCTTTTTGAATTAGAAAATCGGTTTTGTGGTCGACATTAGCCGTCGCCTCATCTAAGATCAATATATGATTCTTTCGGAGTATGGCTCTGGACAAACAAATCAGTTGTCTTTGGCCGACACTCAGGTTCAACGTCTGCTCTGAGATTATAGTTTCCATTTTATTGGGCAGTGATTGCACTAACTTCTTGAGCTGGACTTCTTCCAGAACTGTCCACAACTCTTCTTCAGAATATTCTTCGAATGGATCCAAATTTGATCGAATGGAAGCACAGAAAACAGTCGGTTCTTGTGGTATAATAGATATTGTTTTTCTCAGATCTCTTAATCCAATATTCTTAACATTGATTCCATCGATCATTATATGGCCTTCAGATGGACTCAATCGGAACAAAGCATTAATAAGTGATGTCTTTCCGGCACCGGTTCGGCCAACGATTCCAATCTTCTGTCCGCTAAGTATTTTTAGACTAATATTCTTAAGAATTAGTTCACTTGTGTTCGGGTAAGTCATCGTTAGATTTCGAATAATAATTTGTCCGCTTTTTGGCCAATCAGTCGGTATTCGACAAATTTTTGATTTACCGCTTAAACTCTCCTCAACTTCTTCTTCATCTTTGGGTAAATTTAAATACTGTTTAAGTCTTAAAAGAGATGTCATCCAGATTTCGACGTCGACTGTGCGCTTAATTGCCCACTGGGCCAGACTTGTGAGGGCCAGGATTGATGAGAACGCCAGACCTGCACTTCTATCGGATGTCTCTTTAATGTCAAATTAAATTTAAATTTAGTTTTAATTTTTTTTTAATTATTTTTAATGAATACCAGATCTGAAGACCAAAAGCAAAACTATAATAATAGTGATGTAAACAAATCCAATGTAATCGAGAGTTATGCCGAACAGTCGGGCTGTGCTGTACTGTAAGAACCAACTGCTTGTGTGGTCGTTCTGAAAGGCCGAGTATTGTTTCCTAAACAGTTCCTGTGCTCCGAATGCTCTGATTGTTGTCAGGCCTTCCATAGTTGTGCTGATGTGGGAATACATTGGACTTCGAGCTATAATCCAAAAAATCGATTCAATAAATTGTTTTTTTAATTATTGATTTCTAATCAAAATCGCTTTAAAGCAAATTTATTATCAATTACTCATTGCTTCGAATTTTCTTATCACTTGAGACGGTTTGACATAAAGACTTCTTATTTTAATCAATACACTGGCGAACAAAAGGCCGGGAATTATAAAATAATAGTTTGCAGTAACGGCAACAAATAGTAAACCAATTAATTGAACAAGAGCCTACAAATGTGCAAATATAAAACTTAGAAAACTTAAAGTAAATAAATTAAAAATACAAAAACTTACTAGATTCATATCAAATAATTTTAGAGGTAGTGTCTCGTCAAGTATTCCAATGTCACGAGTGAATCGGTTTAGTATTCGACCTAAAAATATCAATTTTAAATGAGTTAAACAATTTATTTCAATATTTATCTAAACAATTAATGACTAACCGATAGGCATGTAATCAAATACAGTCATAGAAGTGGTGAGAAGTCGGTCGAAAACGGTGTTATGTAAGAGATGTGCCGAACGCAGACAGACCTGAAAAAATGTTAGAGACCTAAGCGTTGCGAACAGAAAAAGTCCGCAACTCATCAATGAGTAAATTATTATGTTCTTTCGATTTTCGTTTGAAGTGTTTGTCGAATCCCTTTGAAATTGAATTCAAATTTTTAAAAATCAGTTTTAATGTCATCAAAATAGCCAAACATTTACCAAAAAGTAAGCCAATAATCAGTCAAATGGTAGAGACATTGAGTAAAGGTTGTGGTGAAAAACGCAAATAGGATTAGACCCCAACTCGAATTCGACTTAAAATAATTGAAATACACGTTTAAACTAATTTTCCCATTATTTTCGTTCTCGTCTTCAATAGTAAATCCTTTAACAATCGGATTATTAGAAATTTGTTTCAAAATTCGTTTCTTCTCTTCAAGCGATGAAATGTCGGAATTGGACTCAAATTCAATCGATTCGTTACTTTGATTTTCATTTTCTTCATTTAATATCGAAACGAAGTCTATTCCCGAGTTTTGCAATTCATCGAAATCGCCGAACGCCAGACACCGGCCGTTCAAAAGACACAAAATTTTCGTACTTTGTCTCAGAAATTGCATTTGATGTGTCACTAGAACTACACATTTGTCTTTCATAAACTCTAAAATACATCTATTCGTCAAAATAATAAAATATATTAATATTATTAATATAGAGTTTATTAATCATTCAATTAATTACAAACTTTTCAAATATATGTTTGGCGACGGAGGCGTCGACAGCACTGAGCGGGTCGTCCAAAAGATAAATGTCCGAATCAAGGTAAAGTGATCTAGTTAAAAATTAATTTTAATTTAAAATTATCATTTTTAAAATGCTAAAATAACCGTGTTTCAAATCTAACCTGGCCAAATTAATGCGAGCCCTTTGGCCGCCACTCAAAGTGGTTCCCCTTTCGCCAATTGTAGTCTCATCGCCGGTCGCGAAGTGTTTGAGGTCTTCCTCGAGAGCGCAGACGTATATTACTTTCGAATAGAGTTTTTGATCGAATGCTTTCCCAAACAATATATTCTCTCTAATGGTTCCGTTGAAACAAAACGATTTTTGACTGACATATGCGACCGAACCCTTCACTTCTAAACTGTTGGCACTTATGTCATCCAATTCGCCCAAAATTGACAGCAATAGTGAACTCTTTATATGAAATGTATTTAAATTAATGACATAATTATGATTGCTTTCAACATACCTTTCCAGAGCCAACCGGTCCAATAATTGCTAGACTTTGGCCGCACTTTACTTCAAACGATATATTTTTCAGCAAATAATTTGTCGATTGTTTTCCCTTATCGTCAACTGATTTCAATTTAGCGCTCATTTTCTTCATTAAAATTCCTTTGACATCGGATTTAAAATTAGATTTTGTTTTTGACTTTTCTATTGATTTGATTTCATCGAGTAATAGAAAATCCTATTAAAGACAAAAAGTCTGAAATTAATTCAATTCAAAGGCTATAAAGTGACGAATTGAGACCTGCATTCTCTGACACGAAACCCGGATCTCTGCGGCGCCGGCCACTGCCTGTGGGAACATCCAAGTCATCGAATATCTCAGTCTTTCGAACAGTGCAATTGTGACGAACACTATCTCCGCATTGAGTTGACCGCCCATTAAGACAAAAGTAATTATCGATAAAAATAATACCAAACGCGCGGATATGAACGATACGGAAAGTGTCATTGCGTTCACTATCGACGCAACCTTTATTTGTTCCATTTCTTGTCTTAAGTCAAATTAGAAATAAATATTTATTCACAAAATTTCCAATCATTTCAATTGTCTCTAAACCATACTCTCGGGCCTCATAGACTATTCTTCGGAAATATCGTTCCCAACCATACATTTTAATGACTCGAATGCCACGAATTATCTCATTTGTCAAACAAATCCGATGATCAGTTAAACGAGAAATTTTTGATCTAAAGTCAACATAAAATAAGAGTTTTTTTTGTATTAAATTTTAACATCCGCTTATTTAGGATTTGCGGTAAAAAACCTAATTTTTGTGACTTTAGTTCCGATCCAAGATATAAGAGGTATAAAAAGCAGTAAACCGGCAAATGTGGCTAAACAGGCACAGCCCAGGTATTGCCACGCAATCCACAAAAATATAATTGTCTGAATCGGAACTATCAGTAAATAACCGCTAACTATAGCAAACTATAGAAACAATATTTTAGATAATATGTTAAAAAATTACAATTAAATTAATAAAATACTTCATCAAAACGTTTGCTGTCATTAGTCATCAAATTAATAATGTGTCCAACGTTTGAGCTGGCCAGGGAGGAACGGCTTAGTTTAAGACACTAGAGTAGTAATATTTTTAAAATTCAATTTATTCGCAATACATAAATTGTATCTTGTTAATTGCTACCTTTTTATAAATAATAGTGTTCCAGGCCACTTTTGCCCGCATAGAAATCCTATTACTGGCTGAATAAGCCGGATGTTGAAAGTTGGTAATAAATAAAATGGACAAACTTAAGGCACCGGCAGTTAAACTGATTGGCACTAAGTTTTCACTGCTATCACATTTTGATGTCGAAAAATATCGAATAATAATTCCTAATAGTATTGCTTGAGCTGTTCGTATCACACAATCCTTTGATTAATAATTGACACAAATATAAGTCAAACAAATAATTTAAATAATTTCAAATTTATTATAATTTCATACTTCGAGTGCAAATAAAATAAATGGAGTCATAAGACTCAATCCAAACGTACTCCTAAATGCGTTGTAAAAGTTTGGTTTATTTTGATCTAGTTGAAATTCCCAATTCCTGGTTAGCATCAAAATAAAAAGTTAATACAAAACCAAAAAGATTGATAATTAGAATTACTTTTCTAACTGTGCGACCACTACATCGGCCTCATCTTCGGCCGAACACTTCAACAAGTCCTCAATTTCGACATTTTTCGACGTTTGACATAATCGATAAAAAGGTAAAACCCATCTATAGATAGTCGAGAAAATTGAAAAAAGTTATCCAAAATATCGATTCATAATTAGCGCTATTAAAACATAGACACATTTTAAACAAGTTTTTAGAGTGGAAAAAACTAAAACCATAAAACAATTTTAATTGGTTTGCTTACCTGCATAAAGCCTTGGCTATAGAGTTATCTTGATCATAACTCGATTCTTTGGTAATGCGCTCTTTTTTGAACATAACTAAAAACAAACCAATTATTAATAAGTGATATAAATATCAAATATTTCAAATCACATAACTTTCTAAATATACGTCAACTGCAATATATTAGAGTAATTAAACAAATCATTATATAATTACCTATATTTCCAGTTGTAGTTCAAGACATATGTTGTTATTTGATTTAAAGCAAAATATTATTGAACGCAAATCACAGTTTCACTACTTGTCTACTCAAGTATGAATTGTACAGCGAGTCGAAACTCACGTATTTCGTCAGTTCTGTTTGCAATACAATAGATATTTATTTTTATAAATCTTTATTATTACAATTCAATCGCTATAGTGATAATGACATTTATTTTTATTTTATTCGATAAATGCATAAATAAAACACTAGTCAGTAGAAATTAAACATTGTAGACATTCATGTGTCGTAAAATAGTTATGATAACAAATTTTCAAACGATGTGCTCGAACTAAATTTTTGTATTTCTCGCCTAATAACACATTACGTGTATTGACCTTAAAAATCCAACTAGAGGTACAGGCAATTCTCCTGTGCCCACAGAGAACAGTTAGGTTTTGACTTTATTAAACTTGTTTTAGCCAACAATCTGAAAATTTTTTTCCTTCAACCATTGGTTGCTATCTATTGGTCGTCACTTTTATCGCTCGACATTAAAAACTTTTATATTTTTATTTTATGTAATTTACATTAATGTTAAAATTGGAAACATATTTTGTATAATTTCAAGGTGATAGAAGGTTAGGCTGGTTTCAATAGCATTGAATTATTATTTATAAAAATCGAATTAAAAATCACTAGGCGTTTTTGTACTGCACCAAGCCAATGCTGACTCCAATACAAAGAAAATTCAACACTGTACTTTATTTCAAAACACTTATTTAATATCTATTAATAGTATACTTAAAATAAAGATTAAAAATTATTTTATAAACTATTAGTAAAAGATCTAATTTCAAAGAAACAACAAATATCTAATCTTTATAGTCTGAAAACCTTTTAAATAAATATTTGTTAGCTTGTTAATATTGGAAATGCCCGTATAATTAAAATCAATAAATAAAATTATGGGAAAAATAAGTTCAATGAAAAAGTGAAGACAAATAAATATAAAAATAAACTCAAATCTGTCATAAAATTGTCAATTTAATGATAGAATTTAAAGTATTAAAAAACATTCAAGGTTTTTTACATCTATATACATTAAACTTGATATTGAATTCTTAAAATTTTTATTGTTAAAAGCTCAATTCTCTACTAATTTTAAAACTCGATTTATACTTACATTTGATTTATTTATTATAAATTAACGCCAATTAAGCAACTAATTTATAGACTATTTAAACAAGTGCCTTTCTCTCAAGACTAACAAGTTACTTACTGTTAAATCAAAGAAATATTTGTTTGTTTATTCACAAAATTTAATCAAGTGTTGATTAAACACTTAAATTAGACATATGTTAAGAATACTGTGAATAAACGATTAGAAAGCGTTTAAAATTGCAAAAATTGATTACATTAACAGAGGATACGATAAACCGGAATTGATATCCGACAACGTTTTCATCAATTAATTTGAGTCATATTTAATATTCATTATATTAATCAATATTATTTCAAAATAAAATTTAATTCAATAATAAATTACAAATAATAATAATTTTGTGAAAAAAGTTAAGCAAGTTATTTTTTTAAATATAATAAATAAAAATTCAAACAAATTAATAGAATTGAGTTAACGAACAAATAGTCAAAAGTGTCTAAAGAGTAGAGAAGAGGTAAATGAGACCCTTAGCGAACTGGACGATCTCATTGGCGCCCATTTTCGACTCGCCGTACACTCTGTCCACAAAACTGATCGGCACTTCACTCACTCTATAGCCCAATGCGTTCGCTCTGACCATCATTTCCATTTGGAAGACATACCCCTTCGAGACACAGCTTTCGACCAACTTTTCCAACACTTCTCTCTTATATAACCGAAAACTTCCCGTCAGGTCAGACACTCCCGGCCGCAGTAATACTTGGGTCAGGTAGTTGGCGCCACGGGATATCAGTTTGCGCCGGAAGTCCCAGCCATAGACGCCTCCATCGCCTGAATATCGGGTTCCGATCACTACATCAGAATTGGTTCCGATTTGTTGTTCAATGAATTTTGGAATAAATTTTGGCTAAAAATGCAAAAAACATTAAAAATTGAATCAAAACTAAATCTACGAATGAATTACATGATGTGATAGGTCTGAGTCCATAATTATAATAAAGTTTCCCTTCGAGTGCTTCAATCCGTGCATATAAGCCGTACCCAAACCCAACTTCCTCTCCCGGGGCCGCAAAACTATCTTATTTTGGCCGTAAATGTCCTGCAATTGTTTGGCCACTTCCAGAGTGCCGTCTGGACTGTTGTCATCGATTATTATTAACTCATATTTATAACCACTTAATAAAGAAAAGCTAATTATTAATTGTTTGTAAACATAATTGTAATTCAAAGCCAATTCAATTCATACCATTCGTCCATATATTTGACAATAAGCCACACAATTATCGGCAGATTTTCGCGTTCATTATAAGTGGGAAGTAATACACTATAAGTGTTATTGTTTGGCATTTCGATTGAATCGTTTTCTTAGTTATTGTACAAAAGATTAAAACTATAAATTAATTGTGATTTTAGTTAAATTAACGGTAAATACAATTAAGACACACGTGTATAGTCAGTAAATATTTGGATGTTGTTATGGTAACTGATTACTTGTCAATAATTTTGACACTTTAACATAAATGTACAAAAAGTGTTATTAACTATATTAAAATATTTAAAAATAGTTATAATTATTAATAATCTTACTAAGATTTAAATGATCTTGTTTAAAAATAACATTTATTTTGTATTTAATCAAGTTAAAATATAATTTAATCAATATGTATTAGTAAATGAGTTATACTGTACTATTAAAGAGCGCATGTCTTCATCTCTTTATGTTGTACTGTATATGATCTAAATTCAGAGTTTAATTTAAGAGCATTCAATATTAGGACATTGAAATATACAATTAAGCACATTAAACAAAAACAATTAAATAAATTGAAATACAAATAAAAAATAAATAAAATTATTATAATAAAAAATTACATACATTAAACTAAAAGTTATAAGTAAAAAATATTTGCATAAACTGTATTATTAATTTAGTTAATTTAAATTTTAAAATTACAAATAGCATAAACTGTATATAACACTCATATATTAAAATACATTAATTACGTAAATAATTGAAAGTTTTTTATTTGTTTACTAAACAAACACATTGTTTGGCTAATTGTTTTAATTGTGTTTAAATGAGTTTAATTGTGAATAAAATATACTGATTTAGTTTAGTTTTAATTAAAACATCAAAACAATGGATAAAAAAGTGGTAAGTTTTTATTAAATTAAAGTTTTATTAATAAATTGCAAAATATTTATATTAAAAAATCAAGTGATAGGGTACAGAGCATTTATACAAAAAAAATATTATACCGACTTGTAATAAACAAAATTTGCATAAAATAAAAGTTAATTATTTAATATTATTATTAGTCAATTATTATAAAGTGACCTATGGTCAAATTAATATTAGTCAAATATTATAGAGTGACCTATGGTCAAATTAATATTAGTCGAGTATTATAGAGTGATCTATGATCAAATTAATATTAGTCGAGTATTATAGAGTGACCTATGGTCAAATTAATATTAGTCGAGTATTATAGAGTGACCTATGGTCAAATTAATATTAGTCAAGTATTATAGAGTGAACTATGGTCACATTAATATTAGTCGAGTATTATAGAGTGACCTATGGTCAAATTAATATTAGTCAAGTATTATAGAGTGAACTATGGTCACATTAATATTAGTCGAGTATTATAGAGTGACCTATGGTCAAATTAATATTAGTCAAGTATATAGGCAAATAAGTACATTAAATTAAAGAAATTTACGATAAAGTCTAACATTTAACAAATATTAAAAATAGAGAAAAAACTATTTAAATGAAGAAAATAATATGGCGGACGCAATTAGTGATTATATTGCCTCTGGAGGATTGAATGAAGATAAAACAGATTTTAATTACAATCCAAACGGAAACAAGTTTTTGCCGATTAGCACACATTCGATTAAATGGGAGGTTAACAGAAATTCACTAAACAGACGATTATTGGCCATTATTGACGGTCACACATTGGACACATCACAAGGCCGTCCGAAAATTTTGACGACTGAAGACGAAGAAATGATTGTCGATATTTGCATTTTCTATGCAAGAGCCGGATTTGCTTTGACTATTGAGCAAATTATTGAGTAATATTATTTATATTTTTAAATACAAAACTTATTTAATTTTTACAATTATTTTTAAAGATTTGCTTTTGAATACGTCAAATCTACATCAGAATCAAATCCATCAAAACCGTCATTGAGTTGGGGTCGAAGATTTTTAATTACCCACAAAGATAAGTTAGGAATGCGCTTATCTAAATATATGGAGTCAGCTCGTGTGAAAGGGCCTTCAAGAGCTAAAATCAATGACTTTTATGATTTGTACGATCAAGTGATTGAAGAAACAGGTTTAGACTTTAGTGACGCAAATAGAGAAACTCTTTCTAAAATTGTTTTTAATTGTGACGAATCGGGTTTTTGTCTTGACCCAAAACAAGTGCGCGTTATCGCACCCAGAGGAGCAAGAAATGTCTCCTGCATTTCAATTTCAAAACTTCGCGAGTTTTCGACAGCCTTAATTTGTGGCAATGCTAATGGCGACATTCTATCGCCTTTTATTATTTATCGAAATCTCCCAACAATTCCAGAAAACTACAAAAGTTGGGATTTGGCCCATTATCACACTAGTCGTTATGGATTCATAACTTCAGAACTTTTTATTGATTGGTTTAAGAATTTATTTATTCCACAATCTTTGTCTCTTCGCCCAGTCGAATACCAGGGCCCCATCATTTTGTGTTTCGACGGCCACACAACACATATTACTCATTCAGTGCGTCAATTGGCCAAATCAAATAATATTAAATTATTGAAATTTCCCAGTCATTCAAGCCATCTTATTCAACCTCTCGATCGCAATTTTTTTGGCCCTTTAAAGTCTCATTTGTCAAAAATAGTCTGGGATCTAAGGAGATCTGGTCGCTCAATTTCAAAAGCCAATTTGGCTGAAATTCTTCAGATTTGTTGGCAAAAAGTTACACCACAATGGCTTCGCTTAGGCTTTTCTTTGTCGGGTTTGTTCACTCCAAATGGAATTAATCGTTTAGCCATTACCGACGATGAGCTCAGAGGAAGCATTCCGTGGGACAAAGACGGAATTGTTTTTGTCCAAAAACAAATTGATGATTTGGAAGAAGTCAGTATACCAGGAGGTGATATTGAAAATCAATTTCGTCGACAGAAATTGATAGAAATTTTTAATCGTCAACTAGAAATTTCTAAAACTCCAATAAGTAATATATTTTTAATAAATTATTTAAAAATATTAATAATAAATTTTATAGCTGAGTCAAAGCGAAACAAAAGAGGATCTGGATTTGGAGCCAATCTAACTCCTTTGTTTGAATCTCTTTCGGACAATTCGGGAAATCAGTTAAACCAACCAAGTAGTTCAACTGTTGTCGTTCATAGTTCACCAGTTCATGAATCTGTTTCACGAATTCCTCTATTAGTTAATAAATCGAGTGTTAGAGCTTCAGATCCTATATCCTTCTCACCAAACAAATCACCATTGAGGAAAAAATCGAAAATTCCTCTTATAACCGTCTCGAGAGAAAAGGCTAAATTGAAACACATTTTGGAAACGTTTTGTCTCATATGCCAAGAGCAAAACTCAGACTCTGATTTTTGGATTGGATGTGACGGCGAATGTGGAAGATGGTTCCACAAAAATTGTGTTCCTGTTTATGCAATTTTGAATGATTCCGAGGTTTGATTAATTCTATATTAATAATATAATTTTATATTAACTTTTATTATCAGGCAAAAGAGAAAAACCAGACCGATGGGTTTATGTGTCCCATTTGCGAAACATTTGGCCTATTCAAAGATCGTATTTAAAATCAATTTCAATACTTTTGTTTAATTTTCTTATTAATATATTCATAATCACGTTTGTATTCTTTAAATTTATAATTTTTAAATAAATTGCTATTTAAATTCGTTTTTAAACTCTAATTTTAGATTTTTTAAAATTTTAAACGGCTTTTGCAATAATAAAATTAGGTTAATTTAATTTAGATTAGGTTAGATTTCAAAGTAAATTAAACCAATTATTTTTATGTTAGCACAAAGATACTTTTGGTTAGGTAATTAGGGATTTAGAAAAACTTTAGGTTAGGTTAGGTTAGGTTAGTTTAGGTTAGGTTAGGTTAGGTTAGGTTAGGTTAGGTTAGGTAGTTAGGTAATGTCAAAAATAATTAGCGCCAGCGGCTTCAAAGCTGCTTTCTCGTGAGCATAAAAAGATACTTTATTGTATCTTTTTGTTGGCTTTGTGCTCACGTATCCAAAGCCAACAGGTAAATGGACTACTGAGTCAAGGGTCCGTGCTCATCCATCAATTGATGGATTGTCAGCACAAGGAATACCTTGTGGAGCACACCCGTAGTCCGGCTGACGCTAATGACTCGAGCCCCTATCATTTAATTTTCAAATTATTGACATTTTTTATTGATGTTATTGTTTCAATGTCCTTATATTGAATGTCCTTAAATTAAATAATGAATTAAAAGTTTAGTTGATTTGACACAAGTTTTGACATTTGATTAAATTAATTACAATTTAGTATTTAATTGGTTTTACATTTATTTAATTGATTTAATAAAATAAGAAATGACTGAAATAAGGGTTAAAAGAGAACCAAAAGATGAAGACATGACTGATTTGAATGGTATTTAAAAATAAATGAATTTTTTAAATCAAAATTTGATTAAATTTTTAATTGTTTTCCAGAATTAGTCTATTCTTTAGACACTTTTGAAACGGATTCAAAGCTTTGTTTGGTTTTAATCAAAGAGTTGTCATTAGTTTGTGAGACAAACGAAAAGACAACAAATGAGACACAATTCGAGAAAATCTGCGAAAGATTTGATTTTTTGATAAACAAATGGCAAACAAATCCCAAATTAATTGAATCACATTTAAGCCAATTCTTAGTATTGATTATCGATATCATAACCAATAGTTCAGTCAATGGACACAAATTTAACGCCAGTTTTCAACTGATCCAACGTCTGGTATCATGTATTGGCCAGAAGTCAGTTTGTCGTTACTTCCCGACCGAAGTGTTGTGGTTAACGAAACTAATCGATTGGATGGAACAGCAATCGGCCGAAGACCACAACTCCTGGCAAACCCGTTCTGTCCTATTGTTATGGCTTTCAATTGGAGTGAAAACTCCTTTTCATTTAAGAAAATTTGATTCAACTGATCAGAACTCAAAACAAATGAAAATTATTGATCGAATCTATGCATTGATTAACAAATATTTGAAAGTTGGCGACAAATCACGTGATTCTGCGGCTATACTGACGGCTAACTTCTTGTCGCGACCGGACATTATCGGTCAACTTATGGAGCAATTTATGAGTGAATCGCTACAACAAATCGAATCATTGACTTCAAACCCGTTCCCCAACTATATACAGACGCACTTCGGGTATGTCATAGCTGTGGCCAAACTGTTCAAAACGGCCGACCGAACCGACATTAATCCGTTTGCGTCGCGTGTTATCGAAATTGGCTCTAAGTTAGACACTTGTGATCACGAATTAGTGGCCAAATGGAAGGTCAAACTGATTGGTCGTTCGGCGCTCTCTTTGATGACTCCCAGAATTGCCAAATGGCGGTACAGTAGAGGAAGGCGTCTATTGTCTCAAAACCTATCACTTAAAACCACTGATGAGAAGCAAACGATTGGCATTGAAGACAATGAAAGTGAAGACGATTTCGATGACATTCCGGAACAAATTGAAGTAATAATCGACTCACTGTTGAACGGACTGCACGACCCGAACACTACTGTCCGCTGGTCTGCCGCTAAATATTTGGCGCGACTGACAAATAGATTGCCAAAAGAGTTGGCATCAGATGTGGTCTCACATGTGTTACAACTTTGCGAATGGAAAGAGTCGGACAGTTCGTGGCACGGGTGCTGTCTTGCGTTGGCTGAGCTCTCGCGCAGAGGACTTATACTTACCGAACAGTTGCCCGAAATTATAGAAGTGGTTGAAAAGGCATTGCTTTTCGATGAAATAAAAGGTTTGATTATTCCATTACCTTAATTAGTTTATCTTGAAACATTTTTCAATATTTAGGTTCTTTTTCTGTTGGATCTAATGTGAGAGACGGCGCGTGTTTTGTCAGTTGGTCGCTCTCCCGAGCCTATGAGTCACAAGTTATAGAAAAATTTGTGAAAAAATTGGCGCCAACTTTGGTCTGCGTCGCCTGCTTTGACCGGGAGGTGAACTGTCGTCGCGCGGCGTCGGCTGCTATTCAAGAATTTGTCGGTCGAACCAAAGTATTTCCGCACGGATTGGAAGTAATGGTTTTGACTGACTTTCATCTGTTGGCCAATATAAGTCATTGTTATTTAGAGATGGCTTTGAAATTAGCGGAAAAACAAGAATTTGGCGAAAGTCTTGTCGAACATCTGGTGATGAAATGCCAGCACTGGGATCGAGACTTACGTGAATTGGTGGCACAATCTCTGGGCCAGTTGTCTGCACTTATTGATATGAATAAACATTTACCGGAATTACTGGCAATGAGCACATCATTAGATCTGAACTCAAGGCACGGCTCTATTCTAGCGATCGCTCATATTATTGGTAATAATGGCAACAAAATTAAAGCCGAATTTATTGCAAAAATTGAATTAATTGCTAAAACTCTGACTCAAAAGAAGCTCTTAAGAGGAATGGGAGGAGAGTTCATGAAAGCGGCGTTAAGTGTATTAATAGAGAAGTGTTCGTTAGTAAAGCTTCCAATCAGTTCTAAATCCGAAGTCTTTGACATTTGGATTGAAATTATTTGCGAATCGATTACCAGTGAAGACGTGAGAACCCGTAGAGAAGCTATTTGTGCGGTTCCGGCGTTTTGTCAAAACTATTTGTTCAATGAATCCGAACTAAAGGCTAGAGTTTTGAATCAATTGTTTAAACATTTAGAGTCGGGTAAAGAGAGCGCACGGATTGGTTCGGCCGAGAGTTTACGAGCGATGACTACTCAGATATTAGATTTTGATTTTTATCAAAAATGTTTTGATGTTCTTATAACTCATATCAGTTCCGGTGATCTGATGTGTAATTCTCGGGCCTCTGAAGTCATTACATTAGTTGAGTTGTCAATAAAGTTCTATCCGATTGAAGACACAAAACGTCAACAAATCTATGAATGTCTTTGTCTTGCATTAGACGACAGAACTATCGACTCGAGAGGAGATGTCGGCGGAAACGTGCGATTGTCGGCAATCGATGCATCGCTTCGGTTCATAAAACACTTGACAAACGAACAAATCATAAATATATTGAAATTAATGACAACTCAAAGCGTTTCGATTTGGCTAAAGGAGAGAAAATTGGCCGCAAATGCATTCAAACTAATTGTTTTCGACACAAATTTGGAACAAATCGAAAGATTATTAATTGAGTCTCTCTTTGACATATCACCCGAAGAAGAAGAAGAAAAAGATTGGAAACCATTCGTACAGTTATTAAGAGTTGAATTATTTACTTACAGTCTATTGAAAGGTTTAGTCAAATCCGTCGCAAATCCGACTCAAACTCGAGTCAGAAATTTGGTGAAACAAGAATTGAAATTAAAGAATAGCAATATTTTCGACCAGTTTTTGCTTTTGTACGAAAACAGTATAACTGTTGAGCACTTATCCCAATGTTGTATAAGTTGTTCGCATTTTCTTCTCACTTCGTGTCGAACTGATCCACAGTTTAGGTCAAAAGTATTGACTCTGACCTGGAATTGTGTGAAGAAAGTAAAAGACATCCGTAAACTGGTTGCGGCGATCGATGTCTTCTGCGCTGGCATTCAATTGGACTCATATAAGCAGTCGATGTCTTATTTGGTTATATTTTTATGTCATTCCTTTCCCCGCATTCGGTCACAAACTGCTAATCAGACTTACGTCGCGTTACTGACTGTCGATGACATCAACGAAGAAGCCATCAATTTATTGACTGAAACTGATTGGACGCAACCATTGGATCAGTTGAGACCAATTCGAGATCGAGTTTGTGATGTGCTCGGCATCCCCGCTCCTAAAAGGCTTACTACCGGTGCTAAGGCTAACAATTAACAATTAATACAGTAGTTTGGGTTATATATATGCAGAGATGCCTTAAATACTCTTATTTATAATCAATTTTCTAAAAACATTTTTATTTGAATATAATTTTATATAAATTAAATTATTTATATCTATTTCTAACAAATTATAATTTATACTAAACATTAAACTAAAACTCATTATTTAATCAAATAAAAAATTAACTGTATTTTTGACTATTTTGGTGAAAATCCAAAGTTTTTTCATTGAATTTCGGGTAAATTTGTTGGATATCTGCTGTGGGACTGATAGGTAGCCTTATGGCAGAACTGGACGGCATATACCGGTGGTCTCAACAAATGCATTGATTTAGTATTCGATGAACTAATTCCATTCTCGTCTATTGGTTCCATAATATCAATTCTTTTTTCTGCACTGGAAGGTCTGGGTGGTGTACAGAGACGTTCTCGAAAGTACTTTTCCTGTTGAACCGGGAGGTCTTCACTGGGCGTAACCATAATTACTTTGGCGTCACTTTCACAGTCATTCTGTTGTCCGCAAACTATTTCCGAATTTTGTTGAGATTTCATATAAACGATGAATAGAAGAGATGCAATCAAACCTGATATCGATATTATAGTAACGGCCAGTAAGATATAATCGGGTGAGTTTAGGATTACTATATTCGGTTTGTCTTCGTTTTGATACTCTCTTTCCAGCGTTTGGTTCAACATTTCGATTGCATTCAGTTCTCGATATTAGTTTAAGAATAAAACTTTTTGAATGATTTCTAATTTATTTAACTTTTTTTAACAAGCGAAAACTTTAAACTATTAACAGAATTAAAGACATTTTAAAATTTAAAATAAACAAGATTTGTTTTTAGTCTAGATTTGAGTATAGTTTTTAATAAATGAATCAAAAACAAATTTTATAAGTTATTATTGCCTGAATTCAAGGTTTGGGTGCAGTTCTCGATATCTATTAACAATGAATTTTAAAGTCCATTGCATTTCAAAAACAATAAAAAAATTATTTAATTAAATTAATTGATCAAAAAATTGTTATTGTTAACTTTAGAGATTACTTTATCTTTTAAAGTAACATTGAAATAAAAAAATATTTATAGGAAATATTGATTTACATTATTTAAAATAATTTTAAAAATTTAAAAAAAATTAATCTAATTTTAAAATGATTAATTTATTAATATTAAAGACATATATCTAATAATTTCAAATTTAAATAGAGAATAGTTTTCAATAGTTGTTTTAAAAAATGAATTATTCTTATTTTTATTCTTATTCATTTATTATTAATATTTTAAAACTTAAATAAGTTTTGATAATATATACATTTCAAGCTTGACATTGACATCATTAAATAATCTTACTAATCTTGCATTATTAATATTGATTAATTATTCTAAATTTATAAAACATTTTTTTAATTTTTTTGGTTTATTTGAGTAGTTTATTTTGTTTAACACTTAAAGGCCTTATCTAGACTTGGGCATTCGCCGGATCTGCCTCTGAGGAATAAGTTTGCGTCGATAACTTTTATTGATATATTGTTTAAGACTTTAAGTAGTTGTCAAGTTAACAATTTATATATCGCATTAATTTTATAAAACTAACAACGAAGAGTTGAGTAAATTTTGCCGTTTTCTAATTACAATCTTTAGATCATGTTTAAAAATATCTTTGAGCAAATTTGGAAACTCCAATACTAAAAAATAAAAAACAAAAATATAATCGATAGTTGATTAAAATATATGAAAAGCTTAATATAAAAGATAAGAGCAAATAATCAGTGAGTATTAATCACTTTAAATTTAAAATAAACTTGATACTGCTATAGATATCGGTTAAGGCTTAAATTTATTATTATCTAATCTAAAGTTTTAAACATAAACAGCAAATTTCTTGAGTAATGTAAATCAGTGAGTAACATGTTTAAAATAAAATTTAAACATTTAATAGAAATTAAAAAAGTAACTAAATTAATTGCAACAAATAAGGCAAACATGAGTTCAACAAAGCTGCCTGTTACTTTCATACCGAATTGGTCCGATAGAAGTACATCGGAAAAAATAGAGTACAGGCGATTGGGGCAAACGGACATGCTGGTGTCAACTCTCAGTTTAGGTAAATTTTAATTTTGTTTAATTATTTATTTATTAATTAATGGTTACGAAAGGTGGAGCACATGTTAGCAAAGATTTAGTATTCAGTGCCGACGGATCACAGCTTTTGAGTGGCTATGAAAGTGTTGTTCAATCGATTAGAAAAACAATTCAATCGGGAATTAATTTTATTGATACTTCTCCGCTGTATGGACACGGAAATGCCGAACTCGTTTTGGGAAAGGTTTGCAAATTGTTTTAATACTCAAATTAGTTATCTATTCACTTACGTACTGAATAGGCTTTAGAAGGAGTTCCCAGAAATGCCTATTATTTAGCGACAAAAGTTGGCCGAAAGTCTAACCAAACTTTTGACTATTCTGGCGATTGGGCGCTCAAGTCATTTGAGAACAGTTTAAGAAAACTTGGCGTCGATTACCTGGACATTATTCATGTAATTGGATTTTTTAAAAATAAAATATATTTATTTAAAGCAATATTAGCATTCCAGATTTAAGAATATCTATTACCCTGAATTCCTGTCTATAAGCCGTCCCATGTATAAGCCGGGACAATAAATTATTAAATTTTTAAAAATAAAAATGTAACTGTAGATAAGCCGGACTCATGTATAAGCCGGGTAATTTATAAATAATAATAGGTTTAGTTTTGATTAGTTGATGCAAATATTCTTATTTACTAATCTTTAAATTTGAATTTATTTAATAAATAAAATGGATTTAAATACAGTCTATATCAGATATAATAAATAGCTTGATTTTGTAAAATTTGTTCACTAAATCGGAATTCACTTCAAATAATTTAAATTGAAACTTTAATTCCTAAGTATATTAGAACTTGTTTTTTTAATCGTTCACTATAAGCGGGTATTTATAATAACGGATTAACGCTAAGCGAAATAGACTATATTTAAACATGGGTCTTAAAATATTTACTATAAGCGTGTGTTCACAATAAGTGGGTTAATACTAAGCCAGATTTACTGTAGTAATAAAAAAAACACCCAAATTATCAAAAAATTTTATTTTGAATTTTTATTAATTTTTTCAAACTTTTAAATATAGAATCAGATAAGGAATTTTAAGGTTTTTAATTATCAAATAA
>JAQFXP010000942.1:0-22995 GCA_034693685.1 Belba bartosi
GACAATTTGATATAAAAATTGTAATTTTAAATACAGTCACTAAAAAAATATTAATGTTTGAAGTTGTTCTCATAAAGACTTTATCAACCTGTACAGTGTTTTGCGTTTATATTTTGCCTAGTTGCAAATATATTTGAAATTTTTACGAATATATTTGGTCTGTACTACAGAGTCTGTAATGCAAATAAGCCGTCATAAGAGTAAATCTGGTTTTGGTTTGAAGTAAAAGTTTAGTTTCAAAGTCAGATTCAGTACTATGACGGCTTACCTGTAGTATAACGAAATACTGTACCATATATATTTGGTTTATAATGAAATTTTACACAATTTAACTGGATTTAAACCTTCTTTAGCATCAATTTACTGAGTAATTTTTAATTTTGGTCAAAAAACTAAAAGAAATTTCCGTCCACCTTCGTCGAGAGGTACCTTTTTGCGGACCAAATTCTAGGGGGAATAAATGTCAAATTTTCAAGTCAGAGGAATATTTTTGGCAGA
Source organism: Belba bartosi (assembly GCA_034693685.1). Classification (NCBI taxonomy): domain Eukaryota; kingdom Metazoa; phylum Arthropoda; class Arachnida; order Sarcoptiformes; family Damaeidae; genus Belba; species Belba bartosi. The sequence goes on from JAQFXP010000942.1 coordinate 499, forward strand.
TTTCACTTCTCAACCTTTGTTATTAACATATTACATCTCGTAGAGAACCTTGACTTCAAAAATAATTTTTTTCACGGCTTTACTCATAAATTGCTTTCAAATAACAAATTAAGATTATCTTATCTAAACATGTCCCATTTGTACCAAATACACTAAAAATTAGTTATATCATTTTATTAATACATAGTGCATTTCGGACATTTATAGATGTAATCGTGGCAAATAATCTGATGCTTTTCTTAGGAAAGTTTATATAATATACACTCAACACTAGTTTATATCCCAGGGTAGGGTTGGACAAACTGTGGGGCAAAAGCGAAGAAAAGATAAACTGAACTTTGTTTAGCATTATTTAATTTAGTGTAATTTGAAATTGAAGGACAGAAACGACTTTTGACAAAAATAGGCTTTGAAACAATTGGAATTTGAGTGTATTATTGTATTTTATACTTTACTGTTTATATTTAACAGTTATACCAGGGGTCGTAAAAAGGGGGGGTTAGTCAAAAATCCCTCCTTTAATTTAGAAAATTTAGATATATCCCCCCCTAGCATTTGGTTCGCGAAAGGTTTGACTTTTGGCGGCCGGCAACTTTTTTGATTTTTATGCTAAAATTAGAAAATTTTCCAAAAATTGGTGGTAAATCCGGGTTAAATCTAGTAAAATTAAATAAATTTATTTTAAATTCAGTTAAATTAGGCAAAATTTTACCATAAATATATGGGTTATTTAGTGTTTTTGAAAAAATCTCTCCACTGATTTTTAGCCAAAATTTGGGAAAAAGTCTTCTCCTGAACCTCCCCCCCTTGGATCGGCCGACCTTTCCGATTTCTGTTTATACACTTATAATTGATAAAATTATTTTGATAATAAATAATAGCATTTTTATTACGTATATATTGATAAATTCAAAACATATAAAAACGGATTGTTACTATTATTAATTTTAATACAAGTTTACATTTAACATTATTTTTATAAATAAATTAAAATTAAGTAACTTCTAAATTTTGCTTTTAAAATGTCTATGTTAGTGCAAATATTTAACATGTTATATTCCGATTATAAAACTGTAATTTTTAGTTTAATTATTGGATTTATTGTCTATAAATTGTCAAAAATATACGTATTGGCCTCAACATTACCACCCGGACCACTACCATTTTCGGGAATTTTTTCTGGTAGATAATAATTTTAATTTAGATTGCTAAAAAAATTACAACAAAAATTTCATAACTGAAATTATTTAAAAATTTGCTTAAATTAAAAAAATAAATAATATTTTTTCAAAACAGGTTTTCGCAGTAAAGATCATTTAAACGATAGAATTAAAAAATTGGTCAAAAAGTATGGCTCAGTGTTTACGGTATGGATGGGTCCGACACCACTCGTATTTATTACAGACATAGATATTGCCCGAGATGCTTTTCGTAAAAATGAATTTGCGGGCCGCCCAGAGTTCTTTTTTAGTAAATAATATGCTATTAATTGTTGAATTAAAAAATTAATATTTAAAATTTATCAAGCTAAATTATTCTCGAATGAAAAACGTACGGATGTTATAATGGCTGATTATGGGCATCAATGGGAAGCTCTGAGACGAGTGGCACATTCGGCTGTTCAGTATGTCTTAACTGGTTTATTGTAATTAAAGATTTATTAATAATGTTTTTATTGTAGAAAATACTCGACAACCGATAAACTCGTATATCTCGCGAGTGATTGCGTCGACGACACTATTAAGACTATTATAGCGAAAGAGGGCTTTGATTCGCCATTCGTTCCGTTTGACTACATTTATCACATGTTTCTCAATATTCTGGCGAACAGTGCTTTCGGCCAAAAGTATGTATTTAATCGATTTAATTTGTTAAATTTAATCTTATAATCAACATATTTGTAATTATGATATTATTCAGGGATTGACAATTCTAATTAATAATTTGTTAAATTAATATTAAATTCAGTTTTAATTTAGCCAAATTAACTAGAAATGTATTCAAAATACGATTAAATCGCGTCATAATTCTTAAAAAATCTTTCCTTAAATCTTCTTGGATAGACAAATCTTAACAATCCTTTTTATAATTAAATATTTATTATTTTAAATGGTTTAATTTGCGAGATGATTTATAAATTAAAGCATATATAGTGAAAAACTAGTTAAAGTTTAACTACAGTAGCTTATAAAAATTAACCAAGAAAAAATAAATATGAACGCAAATAATTTATTTTGAAATTATTAAAAGTATAGAATTTGATTTAAAAAAATAAAATAAATATTCAATCCGATTTAGCTATTACTAACTCTAATATTACAAAGTTAAAATTAAAAACTCTATTTTAATAAATTTTTAATTTACTTAAAATTATTTTTGTTAATAATTAGATATGATATCGAAGACAAGGAATACAAACAAATCAAATATATAATTAAAGACTCAGATCAGCAAATTAGTCAATTTCGACAATTTTTATGGACTATTTCTGCTATTTTTCGTTTTATTGATCAAAAAGAATTTAACAAGCGACAAAATAATTTTATTGAAATACTTGATTTAATTCGAGACAAATATATTAGTCATTACAAAGACTACGACTCGTTAGCAATTCGTGACTTTTGTGATGCACTCATTAATGTTAAAAATGATGCCTTAAATGAGGGCAAAGAGTCCGCACCTTATCTTACTGATGATAATTTAGGCATGGTGATTTTCGATATATTTCTAGCCGGCACGGATACTAGCCAGCAGACATTTCGTTGGCTTTTATTGCTTTTATGCTATTATCCGGAAATGCAGTTACGGTTGAGAGAAGAGATCGAATCAGTAATTGGAGACAGAATTCCAACCCATGAGGACAGGAGTCGATGTCATTATGTTATGGCTTTCATATCAGAGACACTCCGGTTCCGGAATGTTGTTCCTTCGGGTGTTTTTCATAAGGCGGTCGTCACCATTAAAATAGGTATTAATTATTTTTAATATTTATTTTTCGAAATTTTTAAAATTGCTTTTTAATAAATACAAATTGTTCTGATTACCTAGATAAATATACAATACCTGAAGGAACTAGTGTATTTGTTTACCAGGATAATATTCTTATGAATGAAAATTATTGGAATAATGCCGATAAGTTTATTCCGGAGCGTTTTATAGAAGACGGGAAGTATATGACGACCCGACCCAAGGCTTTCATACCATTCGGTGTCGGAAGACGTGTTTGTTTGGGCGAAAAGTTAGCGATCGCTGACTTATTCCTAGTATTGGTTCGGTTTCTTCAGTCGACCTCTGATTACAATATTGTTCTTCACTCTAATGATGGCATTGAAGCCGATCCTAAATTTAAAAATGCTGTGAATCCAAAAGAGTTTAAAATTAGTTTTAATAAATTAAAATAAATTAATAATTAATATTAAATATTTAAATATATAAAACAAATAATTATACATTAACTTGATAACTTACTGTAAACCAAATTAAATTACATTAAAATAATTTATAAAAATTTGTTTATACGCATTAATTGCTTTAATTAAAGATTATTTTTGTTAATCAATTCAAGTTCTTTTATATTGTTTATTTAACATATTTATTTGATTATTTATTTTAGCTGGCACATGTTCAGCGAAAAGATATTTACTCTGCTAAGTTTTGATGAAAAATATTTTACTTTGTAGCTAAAACATTTTCTAAACTAGGTATTGGGGATAAACTTTTCACTATAGCATTTAGTCCGCATAAATTACACTCGCATCAAATTATTAGGGTTTTCAAAAAAATATTTTTAATTTGTGTTGAATCCGGTCTAAATACAAGTAATTTAATTAAAGTTTTATCAAAAACATGAAGCTTTTAAGCGTTTTTGAAAAAATACGTTTCCTAATATCCCATTAAAATTTTGACAAATATTTTTTTAAAATTTTTTTCTGATTTTTTTTAATCGATTGACATTTTTGATTTTTTTTATTAAATTGAAAATTGACTTTAAATGTAACAAAATTAACTAGAATTAATCAGATTTTATTACGTCATAATTTCACAATTTTTTTTAAATCCTTCTGGATCTGCTAAACCTACTTAATTACATATTATATAATATTAAAGCATGTTATATTTTATTAAAAATGTAAAAATTTAATTTGATATAACTGTAATATATAGACTTGTTAAATGTTTAGATTTTGCGCTAAAAATTTTAATGAAAATTTGTACTAGGTGTAAAAAATGTGCTATATAATACAATAATGCAAAGAATTGATTTTAAAAATTGATTACTATTATTTAATTTTTAAACTTTCACAATAAAAAATTATTTAAACAAAATTAAAACAAGATTTACTATATTTTTCAAAATTTAAAACATTTGTTAATTATATTTTCAATTTAATTAACATGCATAAAAGGAATTTCTATTCGGTCAATCTTAGAACAGTGGAGATACACTGTTTTTGTTAGTTTAATAAATAATTTTGTTTTAATAACAATTTTAAAATTACAAACAACGTTTGCATATACATACTGATATTTTTATCACTTTTTAACATGTCTAGTTTTATAAATATAAAACAATAAATTTATTAAATAAAATTTTATAAAAAGATTGGCCAAAGAAATTATTTAAAAATGCATTTATTTAAAAATTTTTGATTGTACCAACTTAGGTTTTAAGCCAAAAATAGATTTAGTATTTAACCGATCTTGGCTCACTTTGTTATTACAAAGTTCAAATTAAAAAGATTTTTAAATAAATTTCTTATATAATAAAAATGATACAAAACAAATGGAAAACATATTGATAATCTAATCATAAGATAAGTGCTATCTGATAGTGGGTGTTAGTGATTAACCGGTTTTGCGGTGCGTTATAGACCGTTTACAGTTAACATGTTTTTATAGTTTTTGAGGCTCTAGTATGATAATAAGACTAAATTTATATAAATCAAGGTTTTAGTAAATAGCGAATAAATATTCAGTTTTAAAATGAAGGTACAAATTGTGCGCTGAAGAATTTAAAATTTGGAGTAAAGGTATAAAAAGTCGATAGAAAATAGTTTTAGTAAGTTATCTCTCAAAATTGTATTAAGATTATACTGTACTGTCCAGGCTTGTTTTGGAATTTAATTTACATTTTTAAAAATTTGCATAAAAGATATTTTACAAATTTACATCTACAGTATATAAAATATAATTCACTAATTTTAGTAAGTAAAACAAAATTTTAAAATATGCAAAAGCAAAATTAATTAAAATAATTTGTGGATTTGGATTTATTAATGTTTATACAGGCTGTTCACTCAGCATAGCTGATTTTCAGTGAGAGTTTGTGCAACAAATGTGGGAGCTGGTCACAATAAATTAGTGTGTAGTGGGACGCGACCTCACAACCTCTAGCACTAGAGTAACGCCTTTATTCTCTGTGTTAGTTATTTGTTATTTATATAAATTTTAAAATATTCAAAATTAAAATAATTTTTTATAATAATAATTATAAGATAAAAATAAGTCTTGTTCAAAAAGCAAACTAAAATTACATTATCTATAAAATTACTAGTACTATTAGTACCAAATGCACTACACATTTATAAAATGTTATGAATAATAAATATTTATTAATGTGTAATGCATTTGGTAGTAATGAAACATTTTTTAGATAATATAATCTTAAATAATAATCTGATTTATTCTTATTGAATTTCTGGTATAATATATCAATACATTTGACATTAAATCCCTGGATAAGGTCAGTCATACTATGAAATAAAAGCAGAGAAGGAATAAAACTGGACTTGGTGTAACATTAGTACTATTGAAAATATGTTTTAAAATTAAGAATATAAACCTGACCTTGGACAAAAATAGACATTATCAAAATATGAATTGAATGTATTATATAATATAATTTATATAACTAGTTTAACCTTTACTGTCATTAACAAGACTTATTGATAAGACTTATACTTATATTTGATAAGATTTTGCAATTATTGATAAAATTATTTTGATATTAAATGATGTCATTTATATTGCATATATAAATGAATTGCTAGTATTAGTAATTTTAATACAAGTTTACAGTTAACATTGTTTGTATAAATAAATTAGTATTAAGTAAATTATACGTTGTTTTCAAAATGTCTGTATTGGTGCAAATATTTAACATGTTATATTCCGATTATCAAACTGTAATTTTCAGTTTAATTATTGGATTTATTGTCTATAAACTGTCCAAAATATACGTATTGGCCACAACATTACCACCCGGACCACTACCATTGCCATTATTGGGAAATTTTTCCGGTAAATAATTAAATAAATTTAGATTGCTAAAAAATTACAAATAAAATTTTATTAAATAAAATATTTAAAAGTTTACTTAAATTAAAAAAAACATATTTTTTGTAAACAGTTTTTAACGGCAAAAATCATTTAAACGATGAAATTAAAAAAGTAGTTAAAAAGTATGGCTCAGTGTTTACGCTATGGATGGGTGCGGAACCATTCGTATTTATAACGGACATAGATATTGCCCGGGATGCTTTTCGTAAAAATGAATTTTCCGGCCGCCCAAAACTCTTTGGATGTAAATATAATGCTATTAATTGTATAAAAAATTTTAAAAATTTAAATTTATCAAGTGGAATCATTTTCGAACGAAAAATATACGGATATTGTATTCGCCGATTACGGGCATCGATGGGAAGCTCTGAGACGAGTCGCGCATTCGGCTGTTCAGTATGTGTTAACTGGTTTATTGTTTTAAATATTTATTAATAATGTTTTTTATTGTAGAAAATACTCGACAACCGATAAACTCGTATATCTCGCGAGTGATTGCGTCGACGACACTATTAAGACTATTATAGCGAAAGAGGGCTTTGATTCGCCATTCGTTCCGTTTGACTACATTTATCACATGTTTCTCAATATTCTGGCGAACAGTGCTTTTGGGCATAAGTATGTATTAATAATTTGTTGAATCAACTGATTTGTTATAAATTTATTATGCTAGAATTGAGAATAAAAAGTGATTTGATTCTTACGAGCATTTGTGCTGCAATTAGAAATTTTCCTTGGAAATATTATAGTTTTTGCAGTATATATTAATATAAACAATTAACATATTCAATAACTAGTATAAAAGGGATAGCCGAGTGAAAATATTTAAAAAATACATTTATTTAAAAATTTTTGAAAATATTATTATTAACTTTGAATTTAAATTGTAAAACAACTACAAACTTGATACAATTTTCACTACCTCTGATATAACAAAATTAAAAAATCTATTTTAATAAATTTATTATATAATATAAATTATTTTTTTTAATAATTATTAATTAGATATGACATCGAAGACAAAGAATACAAACAAATCAAATTCATTATCAAAGACTCAGATAAGGATTTAAGTAAAATACGACAGTTTTTGTGGAGTATCTTGCCAATTTTTCGCGTTATTGATAAAAAAGCACTTAACAAGAGACTAAAACAATTTACTGAAATACTTGATTTAATTCGAGATAAATATATCAGTCATTACAAAGACTACGACTCGTCAGCGATTCGTGACTTTTGTGATGCACTCATTAGTGCCAAAAACGATGCCTTAAATGAGGGCAAAGAGTCCGCACCTTATCTTACGGATGATAATTTAGGCATGGTGATTGTTGATATATTTTTAGCCGGCACGGATACTAGTCAACAGACATTCCGTTGGCTTTTATTGCTTTTATGCTATTATCCGGAAATGCAGTTACGGTTGAGAGAAGAGATCGAATCAGTAATTGGAGACAGAATTCCAACCCATGAGGACAGGAGTCGATGTCATTATGTTATGGCTTTCATATCAGAGACACTCCGGTTCCGGAATGTCGTACCGACCGGTGTATTTCATAAGGCGGTCGTCACCAGTAAAATAGGTATTAATTATTTTTAGTATTTATTTTTTACCAAAAATTAAAAATTGTTCTGATTACCCAGATAAATATACAATACCTGAAGGAATGGGTGTAGTTGTTTACCAAGGCAATATACTTATGGATGAAAATTATTGGAAAAATGCCGATAAGTTTATTCCGGAGCGGTTTATAGAGGACGGGAAGTATATGACGACCCGACCCAAGGCGTTCATACCATTCGGTGTCGGAAGACGTGTTTGTTTGGGCGAAAAGTTAGCGATCGCTGACTTATTCCTAGTATTGGTTCGGTTTCTTCAGTCGACCTCTGATTACGATATTGTTCTTCACTCTAATGATGGCATTGAAGCCGATCCTAAAATTCCAGCTTTAAGTCCAAAAGAGTTTAAAATCAGTTTTAAGAAAATAAAATAAATTTATACTTAATTTTAAATAATATTTAAAACAATTAATTACAGGATTTATAGAAAAATCAAAATAAATAAAATAAAATTACAATTTGTTTATAATAATAATAAAAAATTTGTTAATATGCCAGTAATAGCTCATTTGTGTCTATCAATTTAATTTTTCTTTTGTTTATTTCTCTTGCTGAGAATTTTTAATTTTTGTTCCAAAATAAACAATACTCCCAATTATTTCCACGGCACAATTTTAACTTAAATTAAATCAGAGTTTTAAAATTTTATCTTGATATTTATTATATTCTCACGTTTGCAATTTAAGTACAAGTATAAATTGCATTGTGTTAAAATAAAACATGAATCCAATTAACAAGCGTACATTGAAGTCTTACCATAATATTTTTAAAATTATTTTAAAGAAAAATTACATCATTTATAATATTAAAAAATTAAATTAGTTTTTGTTCACTTTTACTTGGTTAATTTAAATTCTATTCTTTTTCTATTTATGCCTATGCTACTACTACGTATGTACAGTTAGCCATATTTATACAGGGACTCGTATTTTTCAATTTAAACAAACTTATAAATAGTTTCTGTTGTAAATTTTATTTTTAAACTTTTGTTTTAGATAAAATAATAATTATAATCAGATATGGCCACTTCTCATAGTTCAAAAGAGTTAATTAACACTTTAACTGCTTAATAAACGTACAAAAATAATATATCTGCATAGTCCTAAGGTTGACCTTGTAGGTCTATGCAGATATATTGTTTTTGTATGTTTAACAAATGGTATAAAAGCTAACAAACATTTTTATTTCTTACTTTATGGACATTACTGATTATAATCATATTTAAATTTTTAAGTCTAAATTACAAAAGTTTTTATTTTAAATTTTTATAATCAATATTAAACTTGAGTTATATAAATATATAAATAAATATTAGTTAATTATTTTAAAACTTAGTTATTTAATTTATTTAGTATTGATTTAAGTCAAAAATAATTTATATAAATTCAAGTTTAAAAATAAAATATTTTCACTTATTTTAAGTTGAATAGCAAAACAAAACATTAATTAATCATTAAAAATATACATGTTATCATTTAATAAAATTTTATCTAATAGCAAATTTCGTGTCTTTTTCTGAATATGGCTAACTGTACTATATAGTACAGCCCATCCCATTTATAACAAACCCGCTTATAACGAATACCAGAACAGTGTTATGGAACGAAATAAAAATATATATATAAAGCTATAATCGTATATAACGAATCCCGGTTGTAACAAACGGATTTAGCGGATTTGACCTGTTCGTTATAAGCGAGTTAGACTGTATATACTAATTTCTCTAGATCATACATGCATACATAGAGAAAGTACATACAAAAGGCATATAAAATATTATAATTTATAAATAATTTAGTGCAAATTGCATGTTATAGTAAGAATTAAAAATACTACAAATATAAATTATATAAAAAATTACTCCGAATATAAATAAATGCTATTATTAAATTATTACATAATTATTCAATTAAATGATTACAGTTATGATTGTAGTAAAATTCAACCGAATTAACGCAGTTATTAATTAAATCTAAAAAGACAAACTTTAATTTAAAATATAAATAAATTTTTACTAAACCAGAGCACGTGTATAGTAAATAATATAAAATACGTCAAGTAAAAATTTACCATTAATAAATAAATTTTAAAATTAACTCAATTAGCGTTGATTATTTAAAGTTTAAATTTTTTTTTTTTTTTATATAAAAGATTTTTTTTCACTTTCCGCCGATAATTTTTTTATAAATATAATTTATATTAGAAGGGCTTTTAACCCATTAAAAATGTTGGTAATAGGGGGTAACGAAATCTTGCTTAACATTCCTTGTTAGCAAGCAAAGCAAAATTTTAAAAAAATGAAAAACACGATTAAAATAATAGATTTTAAATTGTTAATTATTTATATAAATTTTTAAAAATATACAAAAATAAAGTTATATAATAAAATTGTTATATTTGCCAGTAAGTTATACAAATTTATATAATTATTAATTTTAAGTTTAATAAGTTGTGCTCAAATAACAAACTTAAATTATCATATCTAATAATTATATTACATTTATTAAATGACAAAAGTGTTTTACACGTGAGTTAAGGCAAAGCTTAGTAACACATAGTTAAGTAATTTAAGTCTATTGTTAGATTACTATTTTAGACCAATACTATTTTTATTTTATTATTTTTGACATTTAAATTTTTAAAGTTTATATTTATACTAAATCAGATATAATTATTAACACTTGTGTCTTGGAGATTGCCATAAAAACAAAAATATATTTTTTCACGGCATATAAGTTTTGATAAGTTACGAGTAAATAACAAATAAAGATTACTTTATCTACTAATGTACCATTAGTACCAAATGCACTACAAATTAATAAAATGTTGTGTTTTATATTGAATTTTATTAATGTTTTAATAATAGAAATTTTAAGATAAGATAATATTTTGTGATAAACTGATTTATTTCTTTGAAACCCTGGTACAATATACACTACACATCAATTATAATCCCTGAGTAGAGTCGGTCAAACTGGGAGCTAAAAGCTGAGAAGGGATAAAAATGGACTTGGTTTAGCATTAATAAAATGAAGTGTGTTTTGAAATTAGAAAACAAAAACCGACTTTTGATAAAAAATAGACTTGATAAAATTGAGATTTATTTGTATCATATAAATTTATACTGTACTGTATTTTACTGTTTATATCAAACAAAACACTTTTATAATTGATAAGATTTTGCATTTAATCATAAAATAATTTTGATATTAAATGTAATCATTTGTATTGAGTATAAAAATTATAAACATATAAAAACGGATTGCTAGTATTATTAAGTTTAATACAAGTTAACATTTAACATTATTTGTTTAAATAAATTAAAATTGAGTGAATTATAGTTTGTTTTCAAAATGTCTGTATTAATGCAAATATTTAACATGTTATATTCCGATTATCAAACTGTAATTTTCAGTTTAATTATTGGACTTATTGTCTATAAACTGTCCAAAATATATGTATTGGCCGCAACATTACCACCCGGGCCACTACCATTGCCATTATTGGGAAATTTTTCCGGTAAATAATAAAAATAATTTAGATTGATAAAAACTTAAAAATAAAATAAATTATTTAAAAAATTTCTTAAATTAAAAAAATATATAATATTTTTTAAACAGTTTTTAACGGCAAAAATCATTTAAACGATGAAATTAAAAAAGTGGTCCAAAAGTATGGCTCAGTGTTTACGCTATGGATGGGTCCGAAACCATTCGTATTTATAACGGACATAGATATTGCCCGGGATGCTTTTCGTAAAAATGAATTTTCCGGCCGCCCATACCTCAGAGACGGTAATTAATATGCTGTCTATTGTATAAATTAATATAAATTTTTTAATTTATCTAGTTAAACTATTATCAAACGAAAAATATACGGATATTGTATTCGCCGATTACGGGCATCGATGGGAAGCGTTGAGACGAGTCGCACATTCGGCTGTTCAGTATGTGTTAACTGGTTTATTGTTTTAAGGGTTTATTAATAATGTTTTTATTGTAGAAAATACTCGACAACCGATAAACTCGTATATCTCGCGAGTGATTGCGTCGACGACACGATTAAGACTATTATAGCGAAAGAGGGCTTCGATTCGCCATTCGTTCCGTTTGACTACATTTATCACATGTTTCTCAATATTCTAGCTACTAGTGCTTTCGGCCAAAAGTATGTATTAATTATTTATTAAACTTAAGCTTGTAAGTATAATTAGATTTTTGAAATTAAATTTTTATTTAAATATTAAAAACGAATCAAGCTAAAAGTATAATTTATTTTTGTTCTTCTATATCGTTAATCTTCTAAGTTTTGCAGAAATATTCTAATATTAATTTTTTAAAAAGCATGTTACAATTTATTAAAAATATAATAATTTAAGTCAAACCATAACTGATTTATAAAAAAAGTTTACAAAGAAAAAATATTAAAAAATATATTTATTCTGAGATTAGTTAATATACCAACTTAAGTTTTAAGCTGTAAAATATGTATATATTGCTCACTTTGATATTACAACATTAAACTTAAAATTAAAAAAAATTACTTTTATAATAAAAATTATTTTATTTTAATGATTAGATATGACATCGAAGACAAAGAATACAAACAAATCAAACTTATAGTTAAAGATTCCTCCAATAAAACTAGCAGAACAAGACGGTTATTAAGAAATGTCTCGGCTATTTTTCGATTTATTGATCAAAACGCAATTAAAAAGCGAGAAAACGATTTTAATGAAATACTTGATTTAATTCGAGATAAATATATCAGTCATTACAAAGACTACGACTCGTCAGCGATTCGTGACTTTTGTGATGCACTCATTAGTGCCAAAAACGATGCTTTAAATGAGGGCAAAGAGTCCGCACCTTATCTTACAGATGCTAATTTGGGCATGGTGATTATTGATATATTTTTAGCCGGCACAGATACTAGTCAACAGACTTTTCGTTGGCTTTTATTGCTTTTATGCTATTATCCGGAAATGCAGTTACGGTTGAGAGAAGAGATCGAATCAGTAATTGGAGACAGAATTCCAACCCATGAGGACAGGAGTCGATGTCATTATGTCATGGCTTTCATATCAGAGACACTCCGGTTCCGGAATGTCGTACCGACCGGTGTTTTTCATAAGGCGGTCGTCACCAGTAAAATAGGTATTAATTATTTTTAGTATTTATTTATTAAAATTCTAAAACTATTTTTTTAAAATAAATATTACCTAGATAAATATACAATACCCAAAGAAATGGGTATATTTGTTTGCCAAGCTAATATACTTATGGATGAAAATTATTGGAAAAATGCCGATAAGTTTATTCCGGAGCGGTTTATAGAAGACGGGAAGTATATGACGACCCGACCCAAGGCGTTCATACCATTCGGTGTCGGAAGACGTGTTTGTTTGGGCGAAAAGTTAGCGATCGCTGACTTATTCCTAGTATTGGTTCGGTTTCTTCAGTCGACCTCTAATTACGATATTGTTCTTCACTCTAATGATGGCATTGAAGCCGATCCTAAAATTCAAGGTTTAAATCCAAAGGAGTATAAAATCAGTTTCAAGAAAATAAAATAAATTTATACTTAATTTTAAATAATATTTAAAACAATTAATTACAGTATATATAGAAAACTCAAAATAAATTTTAAAAAAATTACAATTTGTTTACAATAATAAGAAAATTATGATTATTTTGTTAATAATTGCTTCAATTAAGTTTATTTTTGTTTATCAATTGAAGATCTATTTTGTTTATTTATCATGCTGAGAAGTTTTGGTTTTTTGGTTCAAAATCGACAAAATCCTAATGAATTCATCCTCTTAATTTTAACTTAAATTTAATCAAAGTTTTAAAACTTTATCATAATAGTTATTTTTTTCTAACCCCTTTAATTTAAGAGCTAGTCTAAATTATATTGAAACAAATTTAGATATTTAAAATTTTTGTTTTTTTGTTTTGGAAAGAAAACCAAAATTTTTGATTATGTTTCGAATAATTAAAATTTTGTAAACAGTCATTAATTTCGTAATATTTTTTTTAATTCTAGCAATTATGTTTATATATTTAACACATTTATCAATTGTCAACTATTTGAGATTATCATTAATTCAAATATTAGGGATATAAATTTATTAATACTTAAGTATTTTGCTGTCACCCCATTTTTCCTAATCCCAAAATTCCTAATCCCAAAGATCCTAATCCCAAAAGTTCTAATTCCCAAAAATCCTAAAAAGTTTTTTATATTCCCAAAATTCCTAATTATATTAAATAAAAAATGATTGACAATAGACAGACAATTATGTAGTTTGTAAAAGTATTATTCTATTTATATTTTATTTAGATTAACAAGTTTAAAATATTATATCAAAATAGTATAATTAACAATAAATTTATATCTAATAGTATAAAATGTTAAATAGAAACAGATTGCTAAAACAATTAAACTAATTATGGCAACTAAATATGTTTGCAGAAAGGCCTTTAGTTTAATCATTCCATACTGATTACAATTACTATTTTAACTGAATTAAAACTAATAAATTTACAAACATATAGTAAATATTTTTTAACATATTTTATTTTTAGGAAATTTGGGATTTTTTCATATATTATTAGAAATTTTGGGATTAGGTTTTTTGGGACAGAAATTTTAGGATCTTTGGGATTAGGAATTTTGGGAATTAGGAAAAATGGGGTTGAACCAAGTATTTTATGGATTTACAATAAATGTTTAGGTTGAATATTTATCAGAGATTGAGAAGAGTGGGATCAGGTAAAATCCCTCTTAATTTTAAAAATTTGGATATACCCCCCCCCCATAGCATTTGGTCCGAGAAAAGGTACCCCCTCGATTTTCTAAATTTGTGCTAAATCCGGTTTAAATCCAGTTAAATTAGGCAAAATTTCATCATAAATGTATAGGTTTTTTGAGCGTTTTAAAAAAAATTTCTTCTGTGATCTCCCCTAGGTTTTTGGCCAAAAATTTGAGAAAAATTTCTCCTCTGATCCTTCCTGGATCGGCTAACCTTCTCGATTTCTGATATTTATTAAATTAAACTTTATTTAAAAATTGACACTTAATGTATTAAATCTAAAAAATAAAATTATTTATTATTATTATTAATAAAATAAATTTAAAACAGAAAAAAATAAAATTTTATTTACATAATTATTTTTAAATATAATTTAGAATTTTAAACATTTGCATAAAAATTATTTTTATATAATAAATTTTTTTTGAAATTAGCAAGCAAAACAAAATTTTAAAATATGCAAAACAATAATAAATAAATAAATGTTGACTTTTTAATTATTTATATAAATTAAAAATATATATATAATTAAATTAATGTTATTTAAGATTGTTATGTAGTTATAAAACTTAAGTTTTGATAAGTATTTTTTTAATAACAAACTAAATTTATTTTATCTAATAACCTGTCACTAATAGCAAGCACATAAAATATTAATTAAATTTTGTAATTTATATTAAATTTTATTTATTTGTAGTACATTTGGTACTAATGAAACATTTTTAGTACATTGGTTAATCATAAATAATAATCTGATTCACTTCTTATTAAACCCAGATATAATAATACAGTTGAAATTAATTATTATTCCTAGGTATTTCGGACTGACTAAATGATAAATGCGAAGAAAAGATAAAAATAGTCTTGGTTTATTATTAGTATGTTTTGAAATTAAAGGGAAAAAATCCGACTTTTGATAAAATTAAAAGTTAAGTGTATTATATTAATTTATACAGAGCGACAGAAAAATTACTATACAAATGTAAAATATTATTTAATACTGTATATTAAATTATTTATTAGATGCAGAAATTTAATCTATAACATGTTTAATATGTCTATTCTTTTTAGCAAATGAATGGCACAACATAATCTAAAATATTTTGCTTATTGTAAAAAAGTAAATTATTTTGAATTAAGTTTAATTTACAATTTTAAACTTATTCTATCATTTAAGATAATTAATTGTCCTGGCAAAATGTAGTTTTTCTCGTAGTTTTCGATGTTGCTATATATAGCGACTTAATTACACAATTTTGCGCAAAATATAAATAATAAAATTATTTGATATATATTGTCAAATATGTAAATGCCAATATTAGAATATTTGACACTAGCTTAATTGACATTAGAATATTTCACATTAAAATATTTGACATTAGCATTTGCATATTTGACAATATATATCGAATAATTTTAATATTTATATTTTGCGCAAAAAATTTGTATTAAGTCGCCAAATACTGCAATTTAGAAAGATAAGGGAAAAGTTACTGTATATTACTAATTAACTTAAAATTATTATTTTAAACTTTTAAAGAAAAAACAATTTAATTTAAATTTAGTTAAAATAAAATGACAAATTAATTTCTTTTATGTTTTTACAAAAAAAAATTAAAAAAAACAAACTTTTTGCAAAATAATCTCCGATATTTTTTTTAATTAATTAGTAAATATAACTTAAACGTATTATTTTTAAAGGATTTTAAGAAATTAACAAATAATTTCAAACAGTAAGTTTTCTGTCATTTTGTACTTTACTGTCTATATCAGTCAAAACACTTAAAATTGATAACTTTTTGCATTTAATGATAAAATTATTTTGATATTAAATGAAATCACTTGTATTAAGCATAAAAATTGTTAACATATAAAAACGGATTGCTAGAATTATTAAGTTTAATAAAATTTAACAGTTAACATTATTTTATAAATAAATTAAAATTAAGTGAATTATACTTTGCTTTCAAAATGTCTATATTAGTGCAAATATTTAACATGTTATATTGTGATTATCAAACTGTAATTATCAGTTTAATTATTGGATTTATTGTCTATAAACTGTCCAAAATATATGTATTGGCTTCAACATTACCACCCGGACCACTACCATTGCCATTATTGGGAAATATTTCCGGTAAATAATTAAATAGATTTAGATTGGCAAAAAATTGCAAATAAAATTTTATAAAATAAATTATTTAAATAATTTTTTTAATAAAAAAATTTATAAAATTTTTGTAAACAGTTTTTGGTGGAAAAAATCATGTAAACCATGAAATTAAAAAAGTGGTGAAAAAGTATGGCTCAGTGTTTACGCTATGGATGGGTCCGAATCCATTCGTATTTATTACAGACATAGATATTGCCCGGGATGCTTTTCGTAAAAATGAATTTTCCGGCCGCCCAAAACTCAGAGAACGTAAATAATATGCTGTTAATTGTGTAAATTAAAATAAATCTTCTAATTTACCTAGTTAAATTATTATCAAACGAAAAATATACGGATATTGTATTCGCCGATTACGGGCATCGATGGGAAGCGCTGAGACGAGTCGCACATTCGGCTGTTCAGTATGTGTTAACTGGTTTATTTCAATCAATTATTTTTAATATTTATTAATAATGTCTTTTATTGTAGAAAATATTCAAACGCCGATAAACTCGTATATCTCGCGAGTGATTGCGTCGACGACACTATTAAGACTATTATAGCGAAAGAGGGCTTTGATTCGCCATTCGTTCCGTTTGACTACATTTATCACATGTTTCTCAATATTCTGGCGAACAGTGCTTTCGGCCAAAAGTATGTATTAATAATTTTTTACAATTAATTTTGTAAGTCTAATTAGATTTTTGTAATTAAGATATTATTCAAAGGTTAAAAATGCAAGCAAATAAAACTCCAGTTTATCCTTGATCTCTTTTATCATTTTAAATTTTGCAGATAAATATTTTAATGTTATTTATTAATAAAGTATGTTATAGTTTATTTAAAATATAATAATTTTAGTCAACTCATAAATAATATTTATTAAAAAATGCTTCTATTATAAAATATTTGAAAATAACAACTTAGGTTTTAGCTATAAAATAGGTACAGTTAATCACATTCAAAAAGTTATACGAATTTTGCACCTTAAACAAACTTATAAATAGTTTCGTTTTTGCATTTTATTTTTAAAATTTTGTTCTAGATAAAATAATAATTATAATCATATTTAAACTTTTTAAGTCTAAATTACAAAAGTTTTTTATTTATAAGTAAATATATATATATATTTATATAAAACTTAGTCATTTAATTTATTCAGAATTTTAAACTTTTGTTTTAAATCAAATCAATTTATATAAAATTCAATTTTACAAATAAAATAATTTCAATTTTTTTTAAGTTGAATAGCAAAACAAAATATTAATTAATCATTAAAAATATACAAGCAATTCTTTCATAAAAATTATTTAATTGCAAAATTCGTGTTCATTTTTGAATATGAATAACTTTACATTCTTTAATCGAAATTAACTCACTTGGATTTTACAACATTAAACATAAAAAAACTTTTTGAATAAAATTTTTATAAAATAAAAAATATTTTATTTAAATAATTAGATATGACATCGAAGACAAAGAATACAAACAAATCAAATATATTGTTAAAGACTCAATTAAGGAAACTAGTCAAGCACGACAGTTCTTAAGAAGTAGCTCGGCTATTTTTCGATTTATTGACAAAAAAGCAATTAAAAAGCAAAAACTCAATTTTATTAAAATACTTGATTTAATTCGAGATAAATATATCAGTCATTACAAAGACTACGACTCGTCAGTGATTCGTGACTTTTGTGATGCACTCATTAGTGCCAAAAACGATGCCTTAAATGAGGGCAAAGAGTCCGCACCTTATCTTACGGATGATAATTTGGGCATGGTGATTTTCGATATATTTTTAGCCGGCACAGATACTAGTCAACAGACTTTTCGTTGGCTTTTATTGCTTTTATGTTATTATCCGGAAATGCAGTTACGGTTGAGAGAAGAGATCGAATCAGTAATTGGAGACAGAATTCCAACCCATGAGGACAGGAGTCGATGTCATTATGTTATGGCTTTCATATCAGAGACACTCCGGTTCCGAAATGTGGTACCGATAGGAGTTTTTCATAAGGCGGTTGTCACCAGTAAAATAGGTATTAATTATTTTTAGTAGTTAATTATCCCAAAAAATATTTTAATTGTTCATTTAATAAATACTATCTAGATAAATATACAATACCTGAAGAAATGGGTGTAATTGTTTGCCAAGCTAATATACTTATGGATGAAAATTATTGGAAAAATGCCGATAAGTTTATGCCGGAGCGGTTTATAGAGGACGGAAAGTATATGACGACCCGACCCAAGGCGTTCATACCATTCGGTGTCGGAAGACGTGTTTGTTTGGGCGAAAAGTTAGCGATCGCTGACTTATTCCTAGTATTGGTTCGGTTTCTTCAGTCGACCTCTGATTACGATATTATTCTTTACTCTAATGATGGCATTGAAGTCGATCCTAAAGATCAGGGTTTAAATCCAAAGGAGTATAAAATCAGTTTTAAGAAAATAAAATAAATTTATACTTAATTTTAATTATTTAAAAATATAAAACAAATAATAATCCAGTAACTATAAAATTCAAACTTAATTAACTCTCTTTCCGACCTCTCTGTTATCTGCGACAAAATTATATCAAATATATATACAATATATGAATTATATTAATAAAAATATTTTTTCCAATGCACATAATTTAAGAATTTGTAATTAAAATTGTAATTTGCTTTATAGCTTCTAACTGTAATTGATTTATACTAATTATTTATATAATTTGTATTGTATCAGCTAGTATGGTTAGCATTTATCTGGAGTATATAGCATATTTGACTATATAATATAGACATCAAATTAATGTTATTTTAATTTATCTAAATAATACTGTACAGAAGCTGTAATTCGAAACGTTACAAAAATTAAACATTTAACTATATTTCGTTTTACAGTTTCTGTACAATACAACTTACATATAAAGTTTTTAATGTTAAGCTAAAATTTAAACTTATTAATAACCACAGCTATGGTTAAAGTGGGTTTTAAAATAACTAAATTTATTTGTTATAAAAATCTCAAAATAATAATTATTAAAATTTACATCTAATTCTGTATTTCTACTGTAAGTATGTTTTTGCGAGTTAATAAATTTAATTTGCTGCAATTCGCTTAATCACATTTAAACTTTTTTTGTTTCAAAAAAACAGAACTTATATATCGATTCAAATCATTTAAAATATGTGTATGATAGTAAAAAAAATTATTAAAATATCTCATTTAGTTTGTAAGTAAATTAAGTTTAAATTTTATAAACAGTAAGAAATTATTGTATTTTTGGATATTACAGTTAAAAGAATAATTTTTGCACATTTTCCTATTGTATATTGTACAGTCAGTAAATAACCAAAGTAGGGTACAAAACCAAAATTGGTTAATTTAATTTGACGGCGAAATGAGCGACACTTTTTCTAATATTAAACTTATGTCACTTTTTTAACTAGATTTTTATTTTTTATCAATCTAGTTAAGAAAGTGACATAAGTTTATAATATTAGAAAAAGTCTCTCATTTCGCCGTCAATTTAAATTAACCGATTTTGGTTTTGTACCCTACTTTGGTTATTTACTGACTGTATAAGGTTTATCATAATTGAAATAATTTAATAAAAATAAAAATATTTTGTA
The DNA here is from genome assembly GCA_034693685.1 of Belba bartosi. Taxonomy (NCBI): domain Eukaryota; kingdom Metazoa; phylum Arthropoda; class Arachnida; order Sarcoptiformes; family Damaeidae; genus Belba; species Belba bartosi. The sequence continues at coordinate 21,047 of JAQFXP010000942.1, forward strand.
ACCTTCCCCCAACTCGTTTGTTTAAACCTAATAATTAAATTTATTTTTTAAATTATTAATAAGACAAATTTAAAACAATAAAATTTAAATTTAATTTATATATTTATTTTACAATATAAAATAAAATTTTAAACCTTTGCATAAAATTTATTTTTATTTAAAAAATAATTATTTAAAATTAGCAAGCAAAACAAAATTTTAAAATACAGTACTTTTCAGAAATAAAAATTTAAACAGTAATATTAATTAAACTAGAAAATTTATAATTTATTTAAAACAATTTTTATTAAATAGGAATTCCTGTATTAAATGTGTTCTAACATACTCTTTAATAAAAATACATATAAATTATTTTAAGCAGTTGTGTAAATAGCTAGAAGCGTTTTGCTTATAAAGTAGAAGCCCTGTATATACAAGAAAGATCAGATTAATAGAAGTTGGATTTTAATTATTTATATATTTAAAAAAATATATAAAAGATTAAATTAATTTTATGTAATAAAGTTTTTATATAATTATAAATTTTAAGTTTTGATAGGTTGTGTTTGAATAGCAAATTAAAATTATCTTATCTAATAATAATATTTCATTTATTACATAGCAAAGGTCTTGTTGACATTAGTTAAAGCAAAGTCTAATAACAAATATTTAAGTAATTAAATTCTTTTATTAGATTACTATTTTAGACTAGTACTATTTTTAATTTTATTATTTTTGACATTTATATTTATTAAGTTAATCAGCGATAGAGAAGGTCAGCCAATCCAAAGGGGATTAGGGGAGGGATTTTGCCAAAAACCTAAGGGGGGGATCAGGGAATGGATTTTTTTTAAAAAAAAAGCTCAAAAAACCTATATATTTATGATAAAATTTTATCTAATTTAACTGGATTTAAAATGGATTTAAATTAAATTAACTAGATTTAAACCAAATATAGCACCAATTTAGAAAACATTTTCTAATTTTTGCCAAAAAGTCGGGGGGAGGGTATCTTTTTGCGGACCAAATGCTAAGGGGGGATAAATCCAAATTTTTAAATAAGGGTGGATTTTTGCCTGATTCCTCCTTCTCGATCTCTAAAGTTAATATTTATATTAAATCAGAAATAATTATTAATCCTTTTTTTACCTCTTTACTTATAAGTTTAATCAAATGTGTTTAAATAACAAATTAAGATTACCTTATCGTTCCATTAGATCGTTTTAAATGCACTACATATTAATAAAATTTATAATTTATTCTGAAATTTATTAATGTAAAGTACATTTGATACTTACGAGTTATTTGTAGCTAAGATTATCTTTGGTAATAATCTGATTCTCTTCTGTTGAAACCCTGGTATAATATACACTCGACATCAAGTAATATCCCTGGGTAGGGTCTGAAAAACTAAGAGCTAAAAGCTGAAGTGGGATCAAAATCAGGGATCGAGAAAGTTTGCCAATCCAGGGAAGATCAGGGATGGATTTTTCTCAAAACTTTGGCTAAAAACCTAGGGAAATTAGGGGAGAGATTTTTCCAAAAACGCTCAAAAAACTCTTATATTTATGATGAAATTTTCCCCCAATTTAACTGAATTTAAACCGGATTTAGCACCAATTTAGAAAACATTTTTTAATTTTATACAAAAAACCAAAAAATTTGCCGGCCGCCTTCAGAGGCCAACAAAAAGTCGAAGGAAAGGGTACCTTTTCGCAGACCAAATTCTAAGTGGAGGGCTAAATCTAAATTGTCAAAATCAGGTTGGGGATTTTTGCCTGATCTCCTTCTCGATCTCTGATAAAAAAAATAGACATGGTATTAGAACAAAGAGAAGTTTGTTTTGATCATGAGAGACAGAAACCGAATTAGTTGATAGAATTAAAAGTGAGTATAACTACTGGCTTCAAAAATCGGTTGTTTAGTTTAAACACAATTTTTATATATTTTTAATTAAATTAATTTAACCA
>JAQFXP010000943.1:0-22986 GCA_034693685.1 Belba bartosi
TGCCACAGCTGGGGTTCGAACCCACTAACTCAGGGTTAGAGAGCGGACACATTACCACTGCGCCACCCGCCTGAGCTACATGTATTGGATAGACAATTTGGTAATTCCTTTTAAATATTTATTTAATTTAACTGGAACAAAAATAATTAATAATGTAACACATGAATTAAACGGACAACAAATTATAAACTTAATTAGTGACAACGATTTGAACGATATTTTCATAAATATTGGAAACTATAACGTACTAGTTCAGTTAAATGGGTTTATAAAATGGTCTTTTTGTTTTGAAAACGATATTAATATCAACGAATAGAAAATTTGATTCGAAGATGATAATCGCAAAAATAAACACAATTTAACTTTATCAAATAAATCTAACAAATTTTTAATTTTTACTATTTTTGGTTTTGTTGGATTTTTATTTTTATCCAATAAAGTTTTCATATTATAAGTTTATTTAAGACTTGATTTTATTAAAAAATTCAATTTGAAAAACATTAAAATTTTTAATTATCAAGAAAACTATTTATAACTTTTATTTGATTTATCTTTAATTAATTTTGTATAAATTTTATTATTTTAATTGTTTGTATTTTAATTACATAAAATATTCAATTAAACATATTTCAAAATTAAATAAATTATTGATTTAAACTACTTTATAATTTTTATATAAAATAAAATCCAATTCATAAATAAAATCATTATTAAAATATTTTTATTACCAATTAATTACAATGACATTTTTAATAAATAAATACTATCAGATTACGCTTTAAGTAATAAGCAAAAATTTTATTGTTTTATTCAACCAAAATATAAATTAAATATTTATTTTGCATTTGTTTATATTAAAAAATTAATATTTTAAATTCTTATTGATTAATTAATAATATTATTTTATTTAGTTATTAAATATTACAACTTTCATTTAATTTATCTTTAAATTAAATGCATTAATTTTAATTTTTTTTAATTGTTTGTTTTTTATTTATTTGTAATATTGGTGTGAACATAATTTAAATTATTCATAATTTGTCATAAAAAATATAAGCCAATTCATAAATAAAATTTTTATTAAAATATTTAAAAGTAAAGTATTAATAAAATAAAAAATTAATGTAGGTACAATTAAGTACAAAACTATTAATTGTATAAAAATTTTTATATTATATTAATTTTAAATATAAATTTGAAAAGTATAAATGTATAAATAGGGCTATAGTTAATTGTAAAATTAAATGTAAATTACTCCTTTTCATAAATGTAGGCACTGTAAAGAAGGAAACCAAGCAAAAATTCTGCTAATTTTTAAAATGATCAGTTATGCTCAATATCATTTATTCCTCGAATCGGTATTATTTTAACAATTTAAATTTTAAACTAAGTTATGAAAATTAAACATTTAATTTTTAATTGATAACATCAAACATTCAACTTGTATAAATATTTAATATAAATACAATATTTTATTAAAATTTTGTTTTATTAAATTTCATTAATAAAACTACTAATTATTACGGAATAAACTTAATAAAATAAAAATTTTAAATTATATGTTTAAGCGGCTAGTAATGTACTACAATTACTAAATTAGATATGTAAAATTAAATAAGATTAATTGTTTGTAAATATTTTTAAAATTTAAATATAACGAACAAATTATATCAAATTTGTATTAATTAGTATTATTACGAATTGTCCCAACAATCCAATTGACGAAATAAGACACTCTAACGTAATCTGTTTTATTATACCAAATCGTCCCTGTAGAGCACACACCTACTAATACCGCCCTTCCGTTTACGTACTGAACTAGTGGACCACCAGAATCACCCTGCAACGTGTAATGTGATAAACTAAAGTTAATATGCGCAGTTAACAGAACATTAGATAAAATGTGAGGTTACCGGTAAAATTGTTTTTTCAAAAATTACTTAAAAATTAAATTTACTGAAAATGATTAACTATAACATTGGTGATTTAATGTATAAATATGTGTTTAATATATTCAACAAATTAACTAATAATTAAAATTAAAAATTATAAAAAAATTTTCCCACTATACAAGATTAGATTGGAAAAAATATTTGTTATTTACACGTATTTTCAAAGAGATTTGTCTAAGTTCATTTTTCTTCTTGTATTTTACCAACTTATCAAAAGCCGATTTTAGTTATAATCAGGCATTATGATTGGGGGGATCAGCTAAATCCCAATTAATTTTAAAAACTTGGATTTACCCCTCCCTCCTTGCCTCCTAGTATTTGGTCTGCAAAAATACCCCATTAATTTTTGTTGGCCGCCAAAATCTGCTGGTAAATTTTCTGAATTTTTTGCCGAAAATTCTAGAATTTTCCCTAAATTGGTGTTATCCGGTTTAAATTCAATTAAATTAGGTAAAATATTATTATAAATATATGGAGTTTTTGAGCGTTTTTAGAAAAATCTTTCCTCCGATCCCCCTGAAACTGCCGACCTTTTCAATCTCGGGTTATAATTAATTCTGTTATTTTAATTTCAATTACAATAGTAACCATAGATATGGTTAATATGTTTATTAATGTTAAAAAATTTTAAAATTTTAAAAATTTAAACTTTAATTGTGAGAAATATCTATAAATTTTCAAACAAATTTAAAAAAAAATTTATATTGAAAATAAATAAAATTTTACTTTTCTCGGATTAGTTCCAGTTTTAATTGGAGTTGTTTTGACAACAACTAATCTACCATGCCTATCTTGTCTTTCAGTGCTATCATTACTGTAAGATATTATAACCCAGCCAATCTGTACAGGTCCAATTAAATTATGGCTTGAATTAACCCAGCCAAAACCACTAATTAGCGAAAATTCATCTTTCTCGTTTACTAACCAAGGTTTCGGTAAACAAATTGAATTAATTTTGCGATAATTCCTGACATTTTGAAAATCAATTAGTTTTTTCAACTTTATTAGAGCCAAATCGTGTACTTCATCCCTAGTTTCGTTATATTCCGGATTTAATATATATTTTTCGAATTCATACTTTTGTTGTTTTGGTTGATTTATGTCGATTAGTCCAACAATTATCTCAATATTTTCTATTGTTTTATTCGGTTTGCTTTTAATATTTTAATATTTATAATTATAATAGTATAATGCAAATTCTAATTAATTCTTTATTGAATAAAATTGTAAATTTAATTAATTTTTAAATTTAAAACAAACTTTAATTATTCTAAGCATTTTCTCTATATAACAAGACTAAACAAAACTTAAAAATTAGATAAATTATATAAATAACTTTTTAAGTAATCTAATTTAAACTTTCAAGTTTAGGTTAAAAATTTTAGGAAATTTAATTATTAAAAAATTTTATAAATTTATAAATTATAAAAAAATTTGCAATTTTTATAAATATATATTTAAATTTCAACCTAATATTTTTAAAATATTAAATTATTAAATATTATTTAAAATTAGAGTTTGATTTCGGTCGGGATTACAACTCTCAATTCTAAACAGACTAATCTCGGTTTTAAACATATTAATTCCGTTTTTCGTCGATATCCCGATTAATTCTATTTCTAGAGCAAAACAGACGTTTTATAACTTTACTTTAAACCTCAATATTTTAATATTTATAACTTTATACTAAATTAAAATATCACGTTACTATTAACTTAAACATAAAACTATAATTTAAAAAATCTAAACTTTTTGCAATTTGTATAAACGAATTTGCATTATACTCGAAACAAATTCCATATAAATATATTTATAATTTTGTCATATTTTTAATTGAATAAATATAATTGTTTTTAAAAAATCTCAATATGTGCTTAAAATTGCATAAAACTATAATAAAATCCTGAACAATTGCATTCGGCGTCTGGCTATAAATCAAAATAATTTGTACAATTGCCAGTCGCTTTTAGCTTATAGCAATGAATTAAAATTAGATCAAATTTATATATACATTTTTTTTCGAAATGTATTAAAAATTAATTTACTTTTAAATATGTTGTATTGTATCAGTTAGTAAATATAGCATTGATTAAATATATACATTTTATAGTAACAATACATATTCTATAGAATGTATATATTAAATCAGTGCTATATTTACTAACTAATACAATACAACATATTTAAAAGCAAATTAATTTTTAGTTATATTTTTTTAATTTATAGAAACAAATGGAAACAATTTTTGTAGACATAAAGACATAATAAGAACAAATTTAAACCTTAATACCTCGTTAGTAATTGCATTTAAAATTACAACTTTTATATCAAATTGGCCACAAAATAGTACTTTATTCAAATAATATAAATATAAATATAAAAATTTAAAATATATGTCCACAAAACACCCGATAACTGTCAGTCGCACTTGAAAATTTTTACAACTAAATTACTCATTTTCTCAGATTAAGAAAATCTTATTTTTAAATTTTAAATTGTTTTTTATTAATGTTATATAAATTCAAATAAAAAATTAAGAAAATAAGACGATAAAATAGATTAACTTTTTTGAAATAAAAAACCAATTTTATGAAAATAAAAATAAGAAAATATGGTTTTACTTAAAAAGCCATTTTAAGGGTATGGCGACCTTTATCTTCAGAACTTATTAACAAATCAATAAATTTGTTTACAAAACATATTTTACAAATATATTGATATAAAGGAAAATATATTTAAAATAATTGTTATTAAAACTCTTGTAAATACGAATTTATTAACATTTGAATTTGTTCTTAATATGTTTTTATTGACTTGTAATTCATATAATGTATGGATTGAAAGTAATTTTATAAAAGTAAAACTTTTGTTACAAAAAAAATACTAATTCAAAGTTTTTAAAAATTGTAGTCAATAAAATACATTATATATTAATTTATTTTTTAATATTTAATTGGTGCCAAAATATTATTATCAAAGATTTGTCTAAATGTTTTGCAGACATTCTTCTTTACAGTCTGTGCAAGCTGTTTGTTTTTAATTCTGTGGATGTTTTACCACATTTTTAAAAATTATTTATATTTTTTGAACAAATTGTTTATTAACTATTTCCCCTTTTGCAAAAAAAACTAAAACAATTAATTAGTCTGGCCTAGAACACCAATGAGCAGTTTTGGTTTTTGTAAACACAACTAACTTCTTTAGTGTTGAATTGATTTGCAGATATTTGCCATTATTTATAATTGCTACGCCTAACCAAAATAAATATTTAATATTTGGGTGATATTTCTGAATAAATAATTTTAGCCTATTTTTAAGACATTCCTTCAAATAAACCTCAAACTTAATTTTTTCTAACTTTATGTAAAGCTTAGAGACAGGTATACTTCCATCCCTGGCCCGGCAAATCAAATCATTTTTCAAATTTAAATTTTGTTTTTATATCTTACATTATCGAGAACTTAGAAATTATCAATAAAGAAGTAATATTTAGTTCTCAAGATTTTTTATAATAAGTTGCAAAGATGCAATATTATAGAAATTTGCAATATTTTTATTAATTTTGCACCACTTATTTAGCAGTGACTTGTTTTTCAATTTTTCTCGGTACCGTTTTATGTCATACTCAGGTAATCTATAACCATTGGTGTCTTAACAAATGTCTAGATTTTTATTTGAAAATATGTTATATTACCATAAAGTTCGGTAACTCGCGCGCGAGTTTGTTTAGTTTTATGAATTTACTTTTAATCCATATATTATATTGAGCATATTTTTCGCCGAATAACATGTCAACACTCGGTTTACAAAGGGGGCAAAAGGGAAGTTAATTACAATTTTAAATTTGATTGGTTTATTGTCGATTTTGCTTGTTTATTAATTTGTTATAATTTTTTTATTTAACAAATAAAATTTACAAAAAACAGTTAAGTTTAAAATAAATTTAAATTTTTTATTTAAAAATTAGCAAAATTGTTTAAAAGCTTTTTCGCTCTCAATATTAGCCAAATAGTATTTTATTTTTGTTTAACAATTAAAGCAAAAAATTAATATAAAAATATTTCATAATTTAAATAACTTTACAATACTTACTACAAACAATGCGCTACAGTTATAATCCAATTGTTATTTAATATTGATCCAGTACACCAAGATAAAAAAGGTATGCCTCTAAATTTGAATTTTTATTTTATTTGAATGAAAATTAGTTAAAATTTGTGAAAATAAATATTAATGTTAAATTTATTAAAATAATTCAAGTTAAAATATTTTTAAATGGCATCAATTTTTGTTTATATTTTAATAAAATGTTATTTTAAAAACAATATCTGATATAAAGTTATCTTAATATTTAATTTATATACAGTACTTAATGTTAATTTGTTTAGAATAATAAAATGGGAAGGCATATTGTCAATACATCCATTTCTAATTTTAATTTAATCTTTAAGGTGCGATATTTAATTTTTGGTAATGAATATACATTTGTTAATGTATTAGTTAAACACGTTTTAATGTTTTTTAATACATTTTCGGAGAAATTGTATCTATAGTTTCACCATGTTTTTATTAACTTAACTTTATTATAATAGCGGAAAATGAGTGAACCCTTTTATTAATAACGAGAGGTTAGTGGAAAATCTTTTATTAATAGTACGGGAATTTGAGTTTTTTTTTATTAAAAGCGGGGAAAATTTAAATCTTTTTATTTACAGAGGGGAAAATTTTTAGTCTTTATTATAATAGCAAGAATAGGGCGAGTTCTTTTATTAATAGCGGGAAATTTTTTAATTCCTTTTACTTACAGCGAGAAAAATTTAATATTTTTATTATAATAGCGGGAAAATTGTAAATTTTTTTATTTACAACGAGAAAAATTCTTGATCTTTATAATAATAGCGAGAAAAATTTGTGATGGTACCGGTATGATTGCTGTTTATTATCAACGGGATTTTGGGATTGGTAGAATATTATATCTATTTGTACCATTTCTCTTTATTTGCAATGGGATTGTTAATGGTGATAGTGCCGGTATGATTTCTGTTTATTAGCAACAGGATTTTGGGTTTGGTAGACTATAATATCTATTGATACAATTGTAAGTATTTCTAATTATTTCTATGCATTGCTAGACGCCGAAGGCGGCTAGCAATTGTAAGGATTATTTCTAAGCATTGTCAGACACCGAAGGTGTCTGGCAAATGTAAGAAATTCCTAAGATTTATTAGAAACATTTCTGTTTGTTCATTTTTACAACATAATGGATTTAATTATATGGAATTTGTTTTAAGTATTATGTATATAATGATTAAAGGATTATATTTTAGTAAATAGTTACTTAATATTCTGTTTTAATATAAATTTATAAATATTAGAATTTTAATGTTTAGAGTGAAGTTTTAACATGTATGTTCTAATTTAACAAAAGTCTCTTGAAAATGTATTAAGGTCATACTCCTCAGTCTTGTTTATTTATCAAGTATAGTAATGCTATTATTTGACAAGTCTATATTTTTAATTTTATTTTTATAAAACACATACAAAATTACTAGAAACATTATTGCAACATAAAAAAAGTTAAAAACGTCACTTAACATGAAATAAATTATAAACAAAATTAAGGTAAAATTCTAACAAATGTTTTTTTAAATGATAATATAATACTTATTTTTAAATTTTGATTAATATTTACAATAGATAAATTAAAAACATTGTATTTGCTAGATTAAAAAATTAATTAATAAGTTTTATATAGATTTTTATTGAGTTATAAACATGATTAAATAATTTAGTTTAAACTTATATAATTATTTATTTTAATTTAAAAAATTTAAAACATATTTTAATAAATAATTAAATTAATATTATTCATAGTAAACCATTTTAATTAAATATTTAGAAAAAAATATTGAATTAATAAAATGTTAAAAATCAAAATAAATTAATTGTATAATTAATAAATAATTTATTTTTTATAATTTTAATTAAATGAGTGCATTTATACCCAAAATGTCCAGAAGTTTCAATCAAAACCATCCAGGGCATTTCACCGTATAATAGATTTCTGCCGTTTTCTATTCGAGACAACATATTCATCTGTTTGTGCCTTAAAATTAAAACCAGAAATCTTGATAAATTAAAAATTTATATATAATTTAAATGTATCAATATTTATATATATAATTCAAAGAAAATAAGAGATATACTTATCCAGATAAATTTGGATAAATAATAAAATTAAACTTAACATTAATTAACTTAACTAAAAATAGCAGCACTGTTAAACAATAATTATAAAATAACTTATTATTTGTTTTTTACTTTAAATTTAGTTAATTAAAAAATTAATTAAAAAATATTTGCTGTAATTTAAAATGATTATTTTGATAAAATAAAGTAATTTAAAATAACATTCGTTTGGTTATTATTTGTTAATTAAAGATTTTTAAATGGGATATTAACTAGGATTTATAAAAAAGCATTTTTGGTTAAATTTTTAATATTAATAATAGAAATTAGAGAATATGTCAAATAAATACCACTTAAAACAAGACGTATCCATAAGCCGTGATTCCCGACCTATACCGCAGTTCTCTGTCGTTACGTTTAAGTAGTTTTTAATTTGAATGTGATTTTCATTGGAAATCATAAATAAAATTAAAACTATATATTCATTAATTTAAATTGTTAAATATAAATTTTTAAAATATTTACTTATTAATAATTTAAACAACATTTTAAATGAATTGCGTATCAATATATTCTTTAATTAAAAATTTTATTGTATTTAATAATATCTTTATATTAGTTATAAATAAATCTTTATTTCAATTGAAGTAATAAAATGCTTTAAATTTATATTTCATTAATTTGAGATAAATTATGCAATTTTTAAAAATTATACAATTATTAAATATTTATATTACAAAAATTAACTATAAGTAGACCTGGGAAAATCTGGCCCGCAGGTCAGTATATGCAGACGTTCTTTGTAATTTTGCAAGTTGCTTCAGACTTCGTGTTCAAAACTATTATTTTATTCAAAACATCTATGACATATAAACAGTAATAAAAAGTTTACATATTTATTAATGTAGTAAAGTTCAATTAGAGTCTTAGTTACAAAATGTTTTAGAATTTAAAAATTGTTTATTAACACAAAACTGTTTATTAAACAAACAAAAACAGTGTATCTACAATGTTTTAAAATTTATAGAACATTGTGAATATTCCTTTTATGCATGTTAACTAAATAGTAAAAGTAATTAACAAATATTTTGAAATTTGAAACATATAGCGATTTTAATTGTGAAAGTTTAAAAATTTAAAATTAGTAATTAATTTTATGAATTATAATGTTTAACTACTGTACTATATAGCAGAGTTCTTACACCTAGTACAACTTTTAATTGAAATCTTGAGCGCAAAATTTAAACATTTCCCAGGTCTAACTTTAAGTAAAAATATAAATATAAAAAAGTTATAATAAAATAATTATTAAATGCATTTATCTTTTATTTGTATTTTTTAATTTTATAAAATTGAAAAATATAGATAAATATTTAAATTTTGCATTGTTATTTTATCAATTTAAGCAGCTTAAAATTTTATTATTGTATATATCAAATAACAAATATTATTTTTTGTTACATTAATTAATAAATCAAATTAACCAATTCTGTAGGAAAATTAGATTTTACGTATAGTTCTATTTTGACAATAATTTGTCTAAAATAAATTTACAAAATTTTTGATAAAAAATTGAGCAAAAAAATAATTATAAAGATTTTGATCAATATTCGAAAATATTATTTTTAATGACATTTTCAATTTTAATATTTTATACTGTATTGATATTAATATTTTTAACATTATTATTTTTATCCTAAAGATTTTTGTCATTTATATTTTTGACATTAATAATTTCAAACTAAATATTTTCAACATTAATATTTTTAACATATTAACAGAATTAAGACAATTTTATTGTAAGAAAAAATAATATTTGAAAATAAAAAATATATAGTAAAACCAAAAAAAAGTATATAATAAAATTTATAAGCTGATTAGTAAAAAACAAAATCTTGCTATATTTTGGAAATACTGTAAAAATTAGGTTTATATTTTTAAAATGTCATTTTCATGTCGCTAAAAAATTGTTTTTGTAAATATTTTATCCATATATTAATTTTATTTAATAAAAAGAGGTTCTTCATTAATCTTGACGTTCGTAATTTTTAATGACTTTTTAATTTATTAACTTTTTAATAAATTTTTTTGGCTTTTAATTTTTTATTAATTCTTAACAAATTACCAATTGCTCTATTTTATTTAATTAAAAAAAATAGTGCATTTTAAATATATATGTTATTTCTTAGTCACGTGACCGGTTTTAATTTTTTTAATAAAAATAAATTTTGGAATAAACGCAACTTGGTTTAGTTAAAAAAATTAGACAAATAATATATAAAATAAACAAAAACTGCGTGGAATTTAAATTGTTAATAAAAGAAAATAAAATACAAAACGTAAAAATAAAAAAAACTAAATAATAAAACATATAATATGTTAAATAAGTGTTAGTTAAAAAATTTAGCAACTGCAATTTAAATTTTTTGCAATAAAGCCAAAAAGTATATATTCACATAAATATTACATATATTCTATTATTATAGCTTGAGATTGAAATATTCAGCCTATCCAGGGGGAATCAGAGAAGGAATTTTTTCAAAAACGCTAAAACCCATATATTTATAATAATTTGTTGCTTAATTTAACTGGATTTAAACTGAATTTAAACTAAATTTAGTAAAATTAACTAGATTTAAACCGGATTTAGCATTAATTTAAGGAAAATTTTCTAATTTTTGCCCAACAACAAAAGAAATTTGCCGGGCGCTTTTGATAGTGGACAAATTTAATTCAGGTTTGTCGACTATAATAATATTAGTCAGTTCTTAAACATTAAAATTTTTAGAATTATTAAAAGTTTTGTCATTTTATTTTTTTAATTTTTTTTGTGTTGACTAACAATTGTACATATTTTTGTGTTGTATTTATATTAAAACAAATTTTATATTAAATTAAGTGAAAGTATTATCAATTAAAAAATTTTAATTACTAGGTCATATTATAAATAAAATGTTTATGAATTATTTTAAAAGAATCTTGAAAATTTTAATTTTATTAGTATTTATTTGATTTATCTGAGGGTTTTAATGTTAAATTAATTTTAATCAAAATATTATTTTATCAATTCTGAAAATTATTACAATCACAACAATATATATATACAATAAAACATAATATATCAAATATAATAAATAGTTTAAATGTTTACAAATATAAAATATAATAAGTTTTCCATATTTAATGACAAATGCTAATTGTATACTAATACTGTAATAGCAGTTGTCTTATAAAATAATTTAAAATATTAAAATAAATAAAATTATTTTATTTTATTTAAGTTAAAATATTTTTGCTAAAAATGATAAAATTTATATTATTGACAATTATAATAATTGACCCTGTACCGATTTTGTGTGATTTACGTAACGAAATTACACAACAGCTTTCAAACCCCTCAAACCACTCGAAAACATATATTTTTGGGAATATTACTCAATTCAGACCTGAATTAACTCTCAAAGTGAGTAATAAAATCTATTAAATAAACTATGCATTTAAAGCTCAAATTAATTATTTCAAATAAATTATTAAAAATATTAAATTATTATCTATAAAATTAAATGTATATTTTATATATAATTTCTTTATTAAATTTTGTTGTGTGGCTTATTTTAGACATTTATTTAAAATAATAAAAATAGATTTATATTAAGTATAGTTTTTAAAATAAAATCCATTATTTTTTAATCATGTAAATTAAATTAATATTATATGTTTTCTCAAAGGAAGCGGCAAGACAATTTACAAATAAAAAGCGAGAATTTCACAATGATGAATTTATGAATAATGGGTCAAATGTTGTCGATAAGGAATATGAGAAGAAGTTTTCAAAAACTACTTCATATGAAATCAAATTTTCTAAACAATCTTTACTTGTTTTAACTAAATTAAAATTTGTTAACCCAAACGGCTATTTTAATTTATGGAACATGCTAGAATTTGAATGTGAACGTAAAACAGACAATTGGACCGAATTGACCTGGACAGAAACTAATGAAATTATTGGATTAAAACGGAAAACATTTGCTGTTAAGAAGACGCTTCACATCAAACCAAACACAACATTAGAAGTAATTATTAAATTAAATATTTTATTTAAAAAATTAATTTAAATTAACTAACATTTTAATCAGTACTAAATATTTGTATTATATTTGTATTTAATTTTAAAAAAACCATTAATAACTAAATTTTATATTTTAAAGTTTTTATTTATTAACTTATAATTTAGATTTTAGATTATTTTAAAATTTATTAAATTATAATTTATGTTTTATAAGAATTTATAAATTTTATATCATTTAAACTTTAATCAAATTTAACTTTCATAATTTTAGACAAACACAAACATGTATTGGATAGACAATTTAATAATTCCTTTTAAATATGTATTCAATTTAACTGGAGCAAAAATAATTAATAATGTAACACATGAATTAAACGGACAACAAATTACAAACTTAATTATTGACAACAATTTGAACGATATTGTCATAAATATTGGAAACTATAACGTACTAGTTCAGTTAAATGGATTTATAAAATGGTCTTTTTGTTTTGAAACCAATATTTTTATTAAGGAAAGGGAACTTAAATTCGATAATGATAGACACAATTCAGCTGCATCAAATAAATCTAGCAAATTTTTAATTTTTACTATTTTTGGTTTTGTTAGATTTCTATTGTTATTCGCTAAAATTTTAATAATATAAGTTTAATTAAAACTTGATTTAATTGAAAAATTATATTCAAAAAACATTATTATTTTTAATTATCAAGTTAATTATTTATTGTTTTTATTTGATTTATCTTTAATTAATTTTACATTAGTTTTATTATTTTAATTGTTTGTATTCTAGTTACCTGAAATATTCGTTTAAACATAATTAAAATTTGAATAATTTATTGATTTAAATCATTTTATATTTTTTTATATAAATTAAATACCAATTCATAAATAAAATCAGTATTAAGATATTTTAATGGTAAATAATTACAATAAAAATTTTAATAAATAAATATTACCATATAACGCTTTATGTACTAAGTCACAGTTTTGCGGTTTTATTTAACAAAACTATTAAATGTTTATTTTGCATTTGTTTATATTAAAAAATTGATATTCTCAAATGCTATTGATTGATTAATAATAATATTTTATTTAATTGATATTAAATATTTACAACTTTCACTTAATTTTTCTTCAACTTATATGCATTAATTTTAATTTTTTTATTTTATTTTTTATTTATTTTAAATATTGTTGTGAACATAATTAAAATTATTAAAGTTATTTATAATTTGTTATAAAAAATATAAGCCAATTCATAAATAAAATTATTATTAAAATATTTTAATAATTATTATTTTTAATTAATAATTATTATTTAAAATATTTAAAAGTAAAGTATTAATAAAATAAAAAATGAATGTAGGTACAATTTAGTACAAAACTAATAATTGTATAAAAATCTGTATTATAACCATAAGATCACAAAAAATGATAGTAAATGGTCTTTAAATTTATATTAAAACTATTAATTTAATTCAATTCAAGTTTTGATAGATTATTAAACAATATTTTGACTTTAATTAATGACTAATTAATCACAGATAGAGGGCCCCTGTCGGCCGCTGTTCGGACTTTAGTATTGACTCTTCTCATTAGGTTTTGGACCATATTTTTGAGGGTTTTCCGAATAATTAATTTAATTTTTCGTTTCAATTAAGTGGTTGTGCTGGCCGTCCAACCCCTTGCGTACAAATGTTTTTGCAAATAAGACCAATATGTCTCGATTGGCCGCAATTGGGGGACATTTGGAGGGTTGCAAGGCTTTGGTACATATTTAATGCCAATTGAGTTTATATACTGTAAATTCTTATTTGCGTAATGACTGGACGCCAAATCAGGCCAAAACACATAATTCCCGTCCGAATGGAATTGTTTATTAAAATCGTGTAATCGCGTCAAACATTTGCGTATATATGAGTCGGCGTTTACGGCATTTCCCGATTCGATAACATATGGTTTTGAAACCCCTTGCGAACTCATCGCTAACCAAACCATAACTTTTTTCGGATATTTTGAATTTTACAGATTCGGGAACTTCTAGTCCTTTATAAAAATAATAAAAATCACTGCAATTGGTGTCCGAGCCGTCAATTATGAAGTAAGACTCGTCATCCATAATGACTTCCAAACCATTGCTCGGTTTCAACAAAGTTTTTCGTAATTTTATTAAACATTTTTTTGTTTTTTGATTTGTTTTTCAGTACTTTTCGGTACTTTTATTTGTTTTTTTTCGTTCGACTTTGGCTTCAATTAAAATTATTTTCGCAGTTTTTTTTATTAATTTTGAATTTTCGGGCGATATCTGTGTAATGAATACCAATTTCATTCACACAAAACTTGATTATTTTATTTTTAAGTTTTTGGTCAATTTTGTTGTGAAGACCACTTTTGGTTTTACGGTCAGTACTCACACCATCTCTAGTTTGTCTCACAATTCGAAATATTGTCGATTTAGGCACTCCTTCTAACCAAAAGTGGTCAACAATATCACTGGTTTTCATATTTGACTTTTTTGTACAAAAAGTCCAATACGTTTTCGGACACTGACTAATTCTGAGGTCGACATCGCAGATGATATCAATTAATTAATTATTTCTTTTTCAGTAATTACTAATTTTATAAATATTCTTTTGAATTACGAACAAAACAAAAACAAAAATCGTATTTAATTAAACATAAATAACGTTTTAATTTACTATCATTTTTTGTGGTCTTATGGTTATTAATTTTAAATATAAATTTAAGAAGTATAAATGTACAAATAAAGCTTTTGTATATTGTAAAATTAAATGTAAATTATTCCTTTTCATAAATGTAAGCACTGTAAACAGAGAGACCAGGCAAAAATTCTACTAATTTTAAAAATTGTCAGTTATTCTCAATATTATTTGGCTCGCGAAACGATATTATTTTGACAATTTGATTAAATTTTGTGTTATTTTTGATTTAAATCCAATTATATTGAGTAAAATATTGCCATAAATATATCAACTGTCGCCATACTTAATGGCTAAAAACAAAATAACTGAATAAACCCCTAATTGTTTTACTATTAAAAATATTTTTTTTATTGCAAATATAGAATTTTGTTACAAATCTGTCAATAAAATATTTAATAAAAATATTTAATTAAAATATTTAATAAAAATATTGGCTCATTAATTATAAATAATTAAAATGTGTATTGCGTTAACTAACAAAAAAATAAAATTTTAAAATATATTAATTATTAGTTGCTAAACATAATTGTTGACATATAAATTAAAAGGAAAGTTTACTTCACATTTAATTGCAAAATTTTTGACTAGCTTGTGCGCGTTTTATCGAACTTTGTGGTAAACGAATTTACGTTTAAACAAGAATATAAACATTTGTTAAAACATTTTTAGTCACAGATTAATTGATTATTATCTTAAAATGAAGTGACGAACACTGAAAACAAGTCACTGCTAAAAAAGTTGTGCAAATACCAAAAATTTCAATAAAATCGTAACTCTTAAACACATTTTAAAAATATTTTAAGAACTAAATATTACGGTACAATTTTATTAAGAAAAGTCAAATTCTAGATAGTTTCAGATTTAAATGCAAATAAAAATAAGCAAAATTATTTTATTTGGCAAATCAGGAATGTAAAAGTATATGTCTCTAAGACGTATGTAAAGTTAAAACAATGAAGAATTTATTAAGTATTTAGTTTTTAGAAAAATATCTTTAAAAATTTTTAGACTATTTATAAAGAAATATCGTTCGATAAATATTATTAGGTTTTGGCCCGACTTAGCCATTATTCATAAGAGCAAAGTAGTTCTAAATTATAGCAAATCTGAAAACTTTCTTGATTTGTTTAAAACTCAAAATCCATTGTCTTTTATACGTTTTATATTTGTAAAAATAACGTAATATCTGGCTATTGGTGTAATTATTTAAAATAAAAAATTGATTTATCTTTAAAATACTATTTTATCATTCGACTCTCGAAAATGTATTAAGGTCATACTGTTTAGTTCTGTTTCAGTTATACTACCATTTTAATATGTGTTTGAAAATTAAATAAGATTTTAACTAATAACAAAATACAGATATTTATTAAAAATAATTATATCATTAAAATTAAATAATATCATACATTATTTAATATAAAAATTTAGAAAAATCATATTGATTTATCTGCACAATGAATGACAATGTTTAAAAGAATAAAACTTTAAAAGAACTCATTATATTTTAATTGAAGCTTTCTTATATTAATTTTAACGCTTATTCTAAAGAAATTTTTGATAGATTTGAAGACGATTTTTGTGTTTTAGTGTTGAATTATCTGCATTATAACGTTAATTTTTTTTACAAGTTTGTATTCAAACAATAACAAAAATGAGTAAATAAAGATTATATATGTCTATCATTACGAGAAACAAAAATAAATCTATTTGTATCTAATTAAAATTTTATCAAGTTGCATTTTCAAGCATTGCAAAGAGAATTGGCCAAATAAACAAAAACATGGGATTTTATGGTATGTAAAACTACCTAAAAAACTAGATTAACACTTAAAACATAGCAGACGAGAGTGATAGTTACTCTATATAAAGCTAACTGGCAAACAAATATAGACTTGTCGACGACGGTTAAGGACGTGATAAAAAAATGCACTAATTTGTCAAATAAAATAAAAGATGTGTATACAGATGCAGATAACTAATAAACAGATAATGAATGTATTAAAAATCAATAGAAGAAAAGAAAACAAGTTTGTCAAAAGCGTAATAAATAAATATTTATTGGCATTGAAATTTTTCTTATTTTTATTTATTATTTAGTAAAAATAATATTAACATAATTTAAACCTAAAATCAATCTTGGTATTATTGAAATAATTATTTAGCATTTTATAATTAATACATTTATTAATGTTTAATTATTTATTATTACACAATTTTAAGGGTTAAAGAAAACAGTTTTAACAGTAGGGACCAATGTGTATTTTGAGGGAACAAATAATATAGTAAGTTTATTAAATTAGCTAATAAAAATAAATGGTTGTAACTAAAACGTTAACCTTTCGGTGTATTAGTGCAAAACTTAAACAAAATTTGAATTCAAATTAACGCAAGATTGAGTGAATCCAGACATATAGCTACCCAATACAATTTAAGTATTTACTCTGAATTGAGACTAAATTCTGGTATAAAACAAGATTTCTTAACTCACAAGTGCGCAATTTGTTCTCTGTTCTGAAACTGTTTGCTTCAACTTGATTTACTGTATTTTTAATTGTTTTAAATATTAATCAAATAAAATTTGGTCTTGGGAAAATGTTAGTTCCGATTCATTTGATAAAAAACCTCAGCTAGGCCTTAACCTACTCTGTTGGCAAATCTAAGTATAATTTTTATGTACAATATAGTGCTAAATTAGACAATTAAGTAAAATAATGGGGTTTTTGGGGTAACGTACTTACAAGAGAGGTTTTCACTCATTAGGGGGTTTACTCTTGGGAAGTTTGGGTGTAATTTACAATTTTATCTATAATTTATAGAATTCGATCTCGAGAGTAGGGCATCCCGATCTTGACTCGGGATTGATACTCCCATTCCCGACCGAAATAAGTCGGGAATTCCGGTCGAGTCCCGAATTTGAATATTTTCAATAATAATATAAATTTATTATAATACAAATTTAAATTAGTGGAAAATAATGGTTTAGTAAAGTAAGTCAAACTTTAATACAATAAAAAAAACTGATAATAGTTTTATTCAGGCATTAAATGTGTTGAAATGATTTTATAAATTCTTGTTTTAAACAGATCAAATTATAAATAAATTTAAAATTAGACTGTTTATAATAAATAACAAAGTTTGAGGAGGGAGATCAGAAAAAGTGCCCTAATTCTAAAAATGTGCATTTATCCTACCTAGCATTTAGTCCGCAAAAAGGATTTACTCTTCTGATTTGCCGACTGTGACAACGTTCGGCAAATTTTTAGAATATTATGGTAAAATTAGAAAATTTTTCTAAATTGTTGCCAAATTCTATTCAAATTTAGTTTTAATTTAGTTTAAATCCAATTAAATAAATTAAAATTTTTAAAATAAAATTAAATAATTTTAAGGGTTTTTAAGCGTTTTTGGAAAATGTTCTATCCTTATTCTCCCCTAAATTCCTGGTATATAAAAAGTGCTAAAACCTGAGTTAAATGTAGATTTTTCAGTAAATACATAATTTTATATATAATTTACCCTAAATCGGGATCCCGTCGGAAACCGGGATTAATATGTCGGGAACCGAAATTAGGCTGTCGGGAACCGGGAGTTGTAATCCCGAACGAAATCAGGCTCTAATAATTTATTTAGAATTTTTCCTGTAAATTTTAACAAAATAAAATATTTTTTGAATAAACTAGCAAATATTTTATTTATTCTTTAATTTTAATAATTGTAGAAATTTATTTTTATTTATTTTAATTTTGTAAATAACAATTGACAACAATTTTAAATTTTAAATTTTTTTTAGTTAATGAAAAATTTTATATAATTAATTATTTTTAATTTAGACTAATGTTGAATATTAATTATTTGCATTAATAATTGACTAAAATTATGTAGAATTAAATACTGAATTACATTCCCAAATTATTTTTTTGACTAATAATTAGACATTATTAGACAAAGTTTTTTAATTTTAATATAATTTTAAGATAAGATTATTAAAGTATTATAAAAAAAATTAAAGAATTATTTTATTATTAATTGTACTAATAATTAAATAACTTTTTTATAAAATTTTTAAAAATAAATAACTATTTGAGTAACTTTTTGACATGTTTTTTGTAACTTTTATAGTGACTATTAAGGGTACAATAAATAATTATTTTTTAATAACTTAATTATTACGAATTGTCTCAACAATCCAATTAACGACATAAGACACTCTAACATAAAATGTTTTATTATACCAAACTGTTCCTGTAGAGCACACACCTACTAATACTGCCCTTCCGTTTACGTACTGTACTAGTGGACCACCAGAATCACCCTGCAACATGTAATGTGTTAAACTAAAGTTAATTTGTGCAGTTAACAGAATATTAGATAAAATTTGAAAAGTTACCGATAAAATTTATATTTCAAAAATTACTTTAAATTAAATTTCTGAAAAATAATTAATTGAAAAATTGGTGATTTAATATATAAATATGTGTTTAATATATTCAAAAAATTAACTAATAATTGAAATTAACTATAAAACATTTTTGCCACTATTCAAGATCAGAGTAAGAAAAATATTACTTATATACACATATTTTCGAATAATTTTGTCTCAGTTCATTTTTTTTTCTTGTATTTTACCAACTTATCAAACGCCGATTTTATTTATAATCAGGCAATGTGAAAAGGGAATCAGCCAAAATTTTTTTTAATTTTAAAAATTTGGATTTAACTTCCCCCTCTTAACATTTGGTTTTCAAAAATACCCATTTAATTTTTTGACAGCCGACAAAAACTGCTGGTATATTTTAAAAGTTCTTGACCAAAATTAAAGAATTTTCTTTAAATTGGTGTTATATCCGGATTAAATCCAATTAAATTAGGTAAAATATTATTATAAATTTATAGGTTTTATAATTGTTTTTAAAAAAAAATTTTCCTGATTCCCCCCTGATTCGGCAGATCTTCTCAATCCTTAATTATAATTAATTTTGTTATGTAAATTTCAATTACAATAGTAAAAGTATACATGGTTGTTATGTTTATTAGTGTTAAACTAATCATGTTAAGAAAATTTTAAAATTTTAAAAATTTAAACTTTAGTTCTGAGAAATATCTATAACTCTTCAAAATAATTTTAAACAAAATTTATATTAAAAACAAATAAATTTTTACTTCTCTCGCAGTAGTTCCAGTTTTAATTGGAGTTTTTCTGACAATAACTAAACTACCAAGCCTATCTTCACTTGCAGTGTTATCATTACTGTAAGATATTATAACCCAACCAATCTGTACAGGTCCATTTAATTGATGGCTTGAATTAACCCAGCCAAAACCACTAATTAGCGCAAATTCATCTTTCTTGTTTTCTAACCAAGGATTCGGTAAACAAATTGAATTTATTTTGCGATAATTGCCGATATTTTGAAAGTCAATTAGTTTTTTCAACTTTATTAGAGCCAAATCGTGTATTTTGTCGTTAGTTTCGTTATATTGAGGATATAATATGTATTTCTCGTATTCATACTTTTGTTGATTTGGTTGCTTTGTGTCGATTAGTCCAACAGTTATCTCAATATTTTCTATTGTTTTATTCGGTTTGCTTTTAATATTTAAATATTTATAATTATAATAGTATCATTCAAATTCAAATTAATTCTTTATTAAATAAACTTGTAAAATTAATACATTTTTTAAATTTAAAATAAACTTTAATTATTCCGAGCATTTTCTTTACAAAACAATACTAAACAGTAAGATATTAATGCAATTTAAAAAATAGATGAATTATATAAATAGTTTTTAAAAAAATCTAATTTAATTTTTTCAAGTTTAGGTTAAAAATTTTAGAAAATTTGATTATTAAAAAATATTTTTAATTTATAATTTATAATATAATAGAAGTGAATGGAGCGCTCGTATTATCGACTATTATATCGCAAATCATATCGTTATTATTGCTCTTAATGTCATATATCTATCAATATATCGATTATTGTATTTATATATTCGTTTCCTATTGTTATTATTTGCAGTTTTTTGTATCTAATCTAACGTTACGTTTCGTATAATAAACAATCGCTTAATCTAACGCTAATTCGGCTTTAATTCGGTTACCGCTCGCGAACGCTCACTTATTGACGACAAGTCGCGTCATTATAAATATATATTTATATTTCAACCTTTTATTTTAAAAATTAAATTTTATTTAATTGTATTTAAACTATATTTAAATTATCTGAATTTAAATAGAATCTGGCAGCAATTTATAAATATTTCCTAATTTTGCCATAAAATTCTAAAAATTTGCCGAACGTCTTTACAGTATTCAAATCAAAAGAATAACATTTTTTGAGGATCAAATGTTAAAAAGATAAATGCTAATTTTTAGAATTAGAAGATTTATTGCTGATCTCTTTTCTTAAACTTTGTTATATACTATAAACATTGTCTAAATCAACACATGATTTGAGTTTACATCTAAAGCTTGAATAGGACTGTTATTAGTTTTTTTTAATATTAAAATCTGACTTACTTTACTAAACCATTATTTTACACCAATTTAAATTTGTATTATAATAAATTCATATTATTATTTAAAATATTCAAATTTGTGTCTCGACCGGGATTCCCGACTATGTTCGGTCGGGATTGGGAGTAACAGTACCGTGTCGGAGGCAAGATTTCCTATTTCCGAGGTCAACCTCTAGCTAAAATCTATTATTTTTATTCTATTAAATTAAATTAACGTATTAAACTAACTAACTGCATACCTTTGAAGTGCTAATACAATAATTATTTTATTCATTTAATAATTATTTCTAAAGTCTTGCTTTTGTTAAACATTTAAATTAGGATTAATTTTAAAATAGAATTTTCTATATTTGACTCTAATAAACCGATAATATCATAAGAGCTAATTTATAATTATGATCAAAGTTACTTATGAAGACATGCAAGTGTATGCGTAGAAATACTCTAACATAAATAGCCATTTTTCTAAACATTTATATTATATTTAATTTTTATTGCTTAATATTTTAGTTTTTAATTTATCATGTCACTTTTTGCACAAATAATTTATATAACAAAAGAACGTGTTTTTCCTTAAAACTTTAAAACATTTACAATTATATTTTTGCAATTCTATTTTACTCCAAACCTAAAAATTGTAATATTTATAACTTTATACTAAAATAGAATATAATGTTACTATTAACTTAAACATAAAACTATAATTAAAAAACTAATCCTTTTTGCAATTTGTAGCAAAGAATTTGCATTATACTTAAAACAAATGCCATATAAATATATTAATAATTTTGTCATAATTTTAATTGAATAAATATAATTATTTCTAATAAATCTCAATACTTGTTTCAAATTGCAGACAAAACTATAATAACATTTTATACAATTGCTTTCGGGGTCTGGCTATAAATCAAAATAATTTGTACAATTGCCAGTCGAATTTAGCGTATGGTATAGAATTAAAATTATTTTTAAAATCGCCAACCGCCTTCGGCGTCTAGGAATAAATAGTAATTTTTATAAAAATGCTAGCCGTTTTCGGCGTCTAGCAAACTATAAAAATTATCCATACATTTCCAGATTTAAAATATTATTTATTTTTTAAAATTTATATATTAGATTTACTAATTTGCCATCATTACAATAATAACGCAAGTAATATATAGAAAATAGTAATAGAAATACTATCTTTTATTAGACGACGGCTAAATTTTAAAAATATTACTTTGTTGAATAATAATTCATGAGTCATGACCGTATACCGGATCTCCGTTTTTATCTAGAGTAATTCAGATTTATGTAAGTTAATTTCCTAACATTTATCTGAAAGTTTTTACATTTTAAACATAAATATCGTTTTATATTTATTTGTTCACTTATTTATTTATATTTAGAGTCGTTATCTAAAGTCGCATCTCATAGTTAAACAAAAGTTAATTAACACTTTATATCATCAAAGCGCAAAAGATAAGAAATCAAAATGTTTGTTAACTTTTATACCATTTGTTAAACATACAAAAACAGTATATCT
>JAQFXP010000944.1:0-22970 GCA_034693685.1 Belba bartosi
CTCTCTCTCTCTCTCTCTCTCTCTCTCTCTCTCTCTCTCTCTCTCTCTCTCTCTCTCTCTCTCCTGCTCTCTCTCCTACTCTCTCTCACTCTCTTCTGCTCTATCTCTTCTGCTCTCTCTCTCTCCTGCTCTCTCTCTCTCTTCTTTATAATTTTTTATTTAATTATCTAATCAATAGAGTTATTGCAAAAATAAAGAGAAAACAATAAACTCTTTTATATTAAAATCGATATAAAAGAGTAGAGAAATTGAGAATTTGTTCTCATTTTCATAGTGACGCTCAAAGACTATGAATATCAGAATAAACTGCATATTTAAAAAAATTTAAGTAAAATTTTTAACATTAAAGACATCTAAAAGTGTTTTAATTAAATTTAATTACATTAGGAAATGTTTGCACTTTAATTTATATCAAAATATATAAAATAGCAAAGTCTAACTTGCCACTTTGATTAGATTGAATTTTAGCACAAAGTAATTACTATTTAATAGCTAGCATAAATTATCAAGTTTGATTAATATTAATATTAACATTTAAAATACTTAATTATTACTAAAATATTTAATTTATATACAATTTTTAATTCAATTATTTTATATTAGTTTTAACCGGATGTACATGATTAAATTTCCGGATATACTTTTAATAAATTACGTAAATATTGACGTGCTAATTTTTACTATATTAATTGCGAAACATATTAATTGAAAAATAAATTACTTTTTTCGACAATAAAGTATATGTTGTGTAAAAAAATAATTTTTGATAAATCACCTACCATTAGATGATTCACTAATGTCACTATTATTGATATCAAAATCATTTTTATGTGATATTGATTTGGATCTTCTGTCCGAAACTTCGCGTAATTTTATGGCTAAAAAATTATATAACGGTTTTAATTAATAATTTGTTTTTAATAAAAATGTCTTTTTTGTAATTTTATTTCAATTCTATCGCTTGGATACAGAGTTTGTTTAAATATATCGCAAAAATAAAAATATCAGATATTTATGGTTGAGATCAAAGGGTAAAAATGTTAATATTTATATGAATGGGTATTAAATGTTATACTTTTAAAAAATTTGAGATATATTTTGATAAAATATGTTTATACTATAGTCTAAATCAAATGTAATTAGCTATCAAATGTCAGTAACATATTAAATTAAAAATTATATATTATATATGAAAACTGTATTTAACGTAACTAGGCAATTTTTTAGTGGCTAATTATTTTTGATCTAAACTGTATTCTGTAAACTGTTTGATATAATACATACGATTCTGTTTGCTATGAATATAACGCATTTGTTTGTATCTCCATTTGCAGCCAATGTTGTAATAGCAGTGAATATGTTTGCACTCGTCTGCCATTTGGCATAACTTTTCAATTCTGTTATATTTGAAATAAAAAAAATTATTTAAAAAAACTTATTTTTAGTTTTAATAAAACACAAAATATTTTTGGTTTAGCATTACTGTTAAAATTGTATTTTTCATAACAAGTGATTTATTTAAACTAAAAACATTTTAAACTTATCTATACTATTGTAATGAAATGTTTATTTAACTTAATATTTGTTTTTTTGATAATTATTCTGCAGTTTAAGCATAAATTTTCGTAAACTGTAAACAAATTTTCTCATTGCTTATACTCTAAGCAATAAAAGCGTTGAAACGACTTTTACTGCGAAATATAGTCAGTGTCTGAATAGTTAAATCTATTCACGTCTGGAGAATAAAGTGATAAATTATATTTTGAATTAAATATTAACTTTTCCTTTAAAAAGCAGTTTTAACACTAAATTGATTGTATATTAAAAGCGATAAACATTTTAATCAATTAAAAATATTTATTTGCTTTTTAACTGTAAATAAAAATAACTAAACATTATATCAATATAATATACATTATATATACAAAAATAAATTTAAACAATCTAACCTTGATAAAGTAAACAGAAATTTTAAGTTATATGTGAGTTAATTTATATAAAATTTATAAATTATTTATGTTGTTCTTGGTAACTTTTAGCGAGAATTTTTGAAAATATTTAAATAATTTATAAGCGAAATAAACTGAATTTTAATATTTTTTTATTGTTTTATAACAATAAATAATAAAATATTTTTACATCCTATTTGCGCATATTGAGCTAGTTTAACCCTGTACGTCTGGTTTAAGTAGACACGTGTATTTAAAACATTGTACAATAGAGATGGACAAAATATAAAATCAAAATGTTTGCTAACTTTTGTACTTTTTTGTTAATTATACAAAAACAATATATTTGCAATATCCACCAAGATCATTTTATGGACATTGCAAATATACTGTTTTTGTATGTTTAGTTTACAGTTAAAATATTAATTAACTTTTTTGAACTATAAAATGTGCCCATCTCTGATGTACACGTATAATTAAGTTAATAAGTAAATTATACAGGCTATTATAATTTTTAACTTATTTTATTAAAAATTAAAAAAAATTATTAATGAAATAATTTTATTTAAATTTCTAATTAAATGTTTATATACCTGTAATTTTAACTCAATTTTATAATATATATAAATTAATGACCTATTAGCGAGATAACTTATAGAAATGGCATTTACACCTGATAATATTTAAGCTTTATTCAAGATAAAAATTTAAGTAGATAATAAAATTCACCGTAATATTAAAACAAAAAAAAAAATAAATATGCTAATCAGTATATTTAAATAATATAAATAAATGTTAAATATGTCCACAAAAAAAATAAAATTTAAATAAAAAATAAAATAAAATAAAATAAAAAATCAATAAAAATATTATATTAATTATTATAATTATTAATTAATATTTAAAAATTACTTTAACTTGAAAATTAGTAAAAATATTTATAAATAGAGAAATGTTTTTTATATTAGTTTTAGAATTAGAAAAATATACAATAAAGTAATTTTTATCGACACAACTCACCTAATAATATAATAAATTGATAAAAGGAGATAGCAAAGAAAAAAATTTTGTATTTATATACTAGCTTGCAATTAAGGGGAACACACACAATTGATAACGGAATATTTCACCTGACTCATTGCACCTGATAAGTCATGTGGCTGCTCAATTCAATCAGCTAGTATAAAAATTTTTCGTGCTAATTGCAAACATAGAAATTATTTGAAACTTAAGTTTTATGAAAAACATTTATTATATTCTATAGAAAAAAATATTTTTTTAAACAATAGAAATATAAAAATAGACAAAAAAATGTTTTTTGAAAATACCTATTAATCAAATTGAGAAAAACTGTAAAATATTTTTTTATTATAATTAATATTAATATTGAATTAAATATTTTTTTCGTATTAATACGAATAACTCAAACATCACTTTAAACGATAGTATAGTATATAAAGTAAAATATTAAAAAAATATTTGTATTTATACTAAATTGAGTGTAATTTTAGGCTTTTATTTGATATTTAATTTATTAGATATTTAAATACAGATGGTTTTTTGCAAGCGTAAAAATATTTGCTAATAAGTTTGTTTCTACACTTTAGTTGTTTAGCAGTAGTTAAAAAATTAGGTCAAACATGAAAATATAAAAATTTAATATAACTTATTCTCTAATCTCTAACACCGACATACACTCTATCGCTGTTATAATAATGTGGTTAACACTTACTGTTCGCGAAAACAATGTTATAATTCTCGCACTGTTTTAGCCGTACGTACTGTACATATGCTGTCGATTTTTTTCTCTTTATCGGCAAATAGTTGTCAAATATTTTTTTAATACTTATTATAAAAATATTTTTAATGCACTTTATATTCAAATAAGAGTTTCATTTTTTGGGTTCAATTTATAGTTTGTAACGAAATTTTTTTTCTGAACACAAATATAAGTTGTTTTATATACAAACTGTTAGTTTAGATATATGTTTGGAATCGAGTATAAACATGTATTTTAGAATTGATGTGTTTGATGGAATTTTGCAGCTTGTTTTTAAAAACAATATTTAAGTAACATATTAGATGTAACACAAACTAATTGGCTTGCTGTAATAATATTGTTTTTAAAATTAGACTTTAGATATGAATAATTTAATGTAAATTCTTTTTGATGACATGACTAGAGCACGCATTGAAATACTGTTTTATATACTAACGAATATTTTATTATTATATTAGGCAAGAATTTAATTGCCATTAATAAAAATAAAATTTAATTTTTGTTATTATTACAGTTGATATCAAATTATTTTAGTATGCTTAAATTTTTTTTACTGTTTTATAACAATAAAATTTGTTTTAATATGATCTGAGTCATAAAAAATGTATTTTTTGATAACTTATAAGATTTAGATTATTTCTTCGAATAAGGTTGAAATATATATATATTTCTAGATAAGACACTTTTATCATTGTTTTCTTTTATTAGGGTTTGCTTGTTAAATAAATTTACAGTTAAATAAAATTTGAACTAAATGTTTTGAAATGCAACAATTGTAAAATAATACTATAGTAAAGTGCTGGTATGATGAACACCCAGTAGTATGTATAATATTATAATACATTGTACCGTATTTCTTCACATATTAGTACATGTACATATAAGGTGAATTTGAGCTTCATGTACTTATACCCCGGGGTATGTGTACATGTACTTATAAAATGAGGGAAAAAGTTGTTTTTGTAAATAAAATTCTTTTAAATATTTTTGATAAGAAACGCAAAAAATAAAGGCTCAAAGATTAAAGATATCAAATGTTTAAAAACTATTCAAAACAAAAACAAAAATAGAAATAAGAAATCATGTGATTATAGTAACATATCTTAGACTTAAAGACTTACATTTCTATTGAAGTCGTTTAAAATATTTGTGAACAAATAAAATATATTTAAATTAAGTATATTTAAAATAAATTCTAAAAATATTTTAAATAAGCTAGGAAGTTGCAGTTTAATGGGTTTTAATTGCTTGGATTAACATTTCTCAAAAATTAATTAGAAAGTCTTTTATTGGCTTTGGGTTTACTAGTAATCGCAAGAATAAAATTTGCATTTAAAACTTAGGAATTTTGTAAAATTTGAAAAAATTAAAAAAATTGATGATAATTTAGGATTAATATTGAAGTTAATAAAGATATTGAATCAGAAGAAGGAGATAAAATTAATTTTGAATAATTTATAAGTTTATTAAATAGAATCATTAAATTTTAAGATTTAAAACATTTTGTGTTAATTATTGAAGTTTGGATTTACCTCGCCTTATAAGTACATGCACATAGAGGCTTTGGACCAAATTTAGGGAAATGGTATATTTCACCTTATATGTACCGTATGTGAGGGAATACGGTAATAAGCACAATCTTAAAACAATTGCAATATGCAAAATAACTGTTTTAAAAATGAACCAGTTTACTAAACGTTGGTATAATAAACAGTTTATAAAAAAATTTTAAAATTTATTTTACCGGTACTTTACTGTAGTTTTTATTATAATTAATATATGATTTATTTAGATTTATTGTTTAGTTTTAAAACTTACCAGGTTGTTTTATTATTAATATATTATTAATTAGTTATTATAATTTTAATTAAATTTTATTTTTTTTATGTGAACTAGTATAAAAATTAATTTTATTACATTATAAATCCAGAAATAAATTACACTAGGAAAGTTTTTCGTTTTTAAACTTGAGCTATTTTGAAAAAAATTATATTTGAATAAAAATTTATTCATTGAAATAAAAAAATAAGAAAAAGAAATTTTGAAAAATAAAAATTTTTAAGGAAAGTAATAGCAATATTAATTTTAAATACATTAAAATTATTTAAGAATGACAAAGCATTTTTCTCTAAAAATGTACATGTATGTAAAAACATTAAAAACTAATAAAAATTAAAAAATAATTTATGTGTAATTTACTTTCGATATTAATAAAGCAACAAAAAAAACATTAAAAATAATTTTAAGTAAAAAATCTTACATTGTATTTGCAAACTAACTTGTTAGTTTAATGAGTGTTTTCTTATTACAGCAACAATAAATAAATAACTCAAATAGTAAATAAGAATTTCACAAATTATTTACATGATAAAACAATATTTGCTCATTGTAATATTGTAACATAATAAAAGTTGAAATATTAATTTATTTTAATTAATTTAGTTAAACAATCTTAAAGTGTAGCTATAATTCAATTGAGATTTGAATTTTTAGTTAACTTTCCTCTTCCTATCAAATGATAGGTTCATTAAATCTATTGTTCATTTTGATAGTCATTGGAAATAATTTATTTTCTCAGAACTAATTAAGTGATTAATCAATTGTGCTTGCCAATATGATAGCTGTATTTGATTTTAATATATCCTTAATCCGGAGGATATAAAAGCAATTTTTATTTTATTGCTTAATTTATATAAACGATCAACTTGTACATGATTAATTGTTAAATAATTTAATTAGTTTGTTATAATATAATGAGTTAATATACGTTTATTATTGTTTTAATAAATATTTTAGCATTATTTTCTAAATACTGGTTAAACATAAATAATTATATTTGCATGTGAAAGTATTTTATATTAAACTTTAATTGTTATTTTAAAATGTAAAATTAAATATTTCTGTTTAATTAAAATTATTTTATTCTTTATTTTAGATTTTATTTATTATTAGTTATTTTAATATTTAAAAAATTTTAATTTTTTAAAAATTTAATTAGTATTAAATTACTATTACAGATAAATTATAAAACAATATATTAATAATACGACAACAATTTGGACAAGTTTAAATTTAAAATATGTTTATTTAAATTAAAAAATATTATTAAAATCTAAACTTGTACAAAATTTATTGTTATATAATTTATTTAAGATATTAATTTATTTTAAATTAAATAACAAATAAAATTTAATTTTATATTAAAGTTAATAAAATAAGGCTAATTTTAAAATAAAAATAAATAATATAAAATTAAAAATGCTTTTTAAAAATATCTATCAAGAGTCAATTGCAAGCTGGAAATGTTTATTTTGCTTTTTGGCAGTATAAGTTAATAAATACAACACGCGCTATAAAATCCCAAAATATAAAATTTAAATTGCATTTCGATCTAAAATATATTGTTTTGAAAATATTTAAATTCTATTCATAAAAAATAATCTTGTTTACAACTAACAAGCAAAAGATTTTATACACGTGTATGCACATATTCAAGAAAACATTTCCGAAATGAATAAATTTTTGTTAAAATAAAAAACATTTTAGTTGTGTTGAATCAAAAGCTAAAATAATTTTTCAATTTATTTTATAGATTACTTTACTATTGTATTACTTGCTAAATTTCCGCTTTAATAAACTTTAATAAAAAATCTATTTTTGGATATAAAAACTCGTTTTATTTGATTATAATGCTAATAATTATGATACAAGTAAATTAACAACTTTTCTATTATTAAATTATAATAATCAAGTTTATTTTTTAAAATATTTAATTAAAAAAGATCCAGTTAATTAATTTAATTAATAGCATGTTTAATACAAATATATAATAAATTATAAAAAATTATTTAAGTATGATAATAATTTTTAATATATACTTTATTATAATAATAAATTTTAAAAAAATTTAATGTGTTATTAATAGACTTGAGAAATATAATACCTAAAAACTTTTAATTGTTGCACGAAGTTAGTTAAAATAATTAACTTATGCAAGAGAATTAGATTTAAGAATTAGAAATTTATTTTAACTTAAAATAAAATTCTATTATACAGTGTAACTTATATTGAAATAAGAGATAATAGACTAGTTTTAAAAATGCCTAAAATTAAAAATGTTTCGGTAAAACTAAATCAATATAATAAAGATTTTTATTTAATTTGTAATTATAACTTAAAAATGTTGAACAGAGATTAATTTAACTTATAGTTTTAAACATTTTTGTATTAATTATATAATAAATTTTTTTTTAAATTTTTTTAAGATTTAGTTAAAATAAATTGTAAATTCTTAAATCTAAATCTCGCTTGCTATTTAATTATTCTAACCAACTTCGTGCAACAATTAAAAGTTTTTAAGTATTATTTTTCTCAAGTATAGTTAGTAATAAACATTATCTTTTTAATCATGTTTAATATATTATAAAATGTAAAAAATATATTAAAAAGCAATTTACCCTAATAAGTTTCTAAGAATTAAATTATAATGTAATTTATAAAATTAAATAATAAAAGTTTTTTATTTAAAAAGTTAAATATTTGTTATAAACAAAATTTCGTCCAATTCTCAAATAAAAAAATAAAATTTTCTAAAACTTTTAAAAATAAATCGATTTGTTATATAAAATTTGAAACTTCACTCTAAACGTCTAATTTGATTGCTTTGATTTATATGAATGTATTTGTTTTATTTATTTTGATATAAATCCAAAAATTTTATTTTTATTTCAAACTTTAAAATTCAATTTATATTTTTTCTAATTAAATTTTTATAATACAAAGATTTTATACCTATTTACATTTAAGTCATATCCTGGATCTATTTAAAACTGTCTTTGCTCTAGCTAATACGATTTACTCTAGAACTAAATTTGCTAGTACGATTTAAATTATTTATTCAATGTGCGTACATTATCCATTTACATTTATATAAAGTTTTTATTCAAGATTCTTTAAGTCTAATGTAATAATCAATGACCGTTAAATGCTACCTAACGTTAAAAACATTATTTATCTATTCATATACGCAATATCTTTTATAATAAAATAAGCTTTTTCATTTAACTGGAATGTATTTTTTTGATATTAGCAATATAAAACATTTAAATAAATAAACATTTACGGATGTACTTATTATAAGTTCAATCATGCTGAAATGCAGAAATTTCAAGT
The DNA here is from genome assembly GCA_034693685.1 of Belba bartosi. Classification (NCBI taxonomy): domain Eukaryota; kingdom Metazoa; phylum Arthropoda; class Arachnida; order Sarcoptiformes; family Damaeidae; genus Belba; species Belba bartosi. The sequence continues at coordinate 8,902 of JAQFXP010000944.1, forward strand.
AAACAACTTAAATTATCTGTAAATGTACAAATATTATTACAAGAAATTCTATAGACTTATTTCCTACCAATATGTATTAAAGAATAACATTGTCAAATTATAAATTAAAATTTGGATTACATATAGATTTTCATAAAATAAAAATTAAATTAATATTAAATTTTTTATAAAATAATTAGGTTTATAGTTAGCCAAGATCCGTTAAGTTTGAACAAAATAAAGCTAAAGTTAATATTGCTAATTTCTCTTTTAAGATCTAAATTATATATATTAGAAAATAAAATAACGGACATTTTTATGCTAGTATTTTTTTTAATTAATTGAAGTGTCTAACTATACTCTAGCTAAAATCTTTTAGTTTGACTAATTTCAGCACTAATTTTAAGAGAAATAAACTGGTGAAAAAATACATAAAACTATATATTATTTTCGGCTAAAAACATAAAAAATAATTTAATTACCCAATTTGTGAAATTAAGCGCTTATTTTGTCTTTCCCATTTCTCCTTTGAATAACTTTGGAAAGTAAGTTATTTAATTCATAGGTTTTTTTTAAAATTTCAACATGACAGTATTTATAATAAGCAGTAGTCTGCTTTTTAATATTTGTTTTAATTAACGGAATCGTACTCATTGACAAAAATAAGCCTGATACTATTGTTTATTCGTATAACTCGTGTTATACACTCAAATTAAATAACTCAATAAATAGGTATTTATTATTATTTAGAGTCAAGATTAACCGTGTTAACAATGTTTTGAATTTGCACTAATTGTTTAAATGAAAATGAAATGAAATGAAAGTGCAAATTTAATTCACATTTTGCCATTGAGTACAAACTAAAAATTTTAAACCCGAAAAATCACGAATTTGTAATTTATTGTATTGAGAGTTAAGTTTATTTTGCTTTTCTTTGATTTATAATGCTTTATATAAACTATGCGAAATTTTATAGAACTATGCAATATCAAGCAAAATTTAACGTTTCAAGCTTAGTACGGATTACTGATAATAATTGCAACTTTTTAATTTAATTTGAAATATTACTAAAAACAAATTAAATTTATCTTATTTACTTAAATATAAAAGTTAATTTATTTTATAATTAAATGTTGTTTTAAGTGCATCATAAGTGCATTTTTTTTAATAATTAAAATATGTAAAATTCCATGTACTTGATATACATTAGATAGTCACAAGTTTACTGTATAATATTATTATATTAGTTTAATATTAGTTTGAATATTTTGTCATTTAAATTAAATAATGTTAAGTTTTTTTTATTAACAAGTAAGTTATATTTGATATTAGAAAAAAGTAATTAAAGTTTTATATTAATAATATAGAAAGTTATGTAAGACATACGTAAAAGAGAACTTAATCGATTATTTCTAATTTGTTCATGTTTTACCTAATAGAAAATTTGAGATTATATAAAAATTAAGCCAAGAATGTCTGATTAGAAATCAAAATAATATTTATATCGTGATATATATGACAATATATATGACGATATATTAATTGATTTCAAATTAAATAAATGATTGAATTTATAAATAATTAAATATTAAATAAAAGATAAATTTTAAAAATCAAATAGATATACAATACACAAAAAATGAGATTAATATGGCAAGATAATCCTTTTTGAGCAAACTAAATTTAATAAGTTAATAAAATTAACTAGTAATAAACTTAACTAATAATAAACTTAACTAGAAGACGTAACATAACTTAATTATTACTCATATAAAAAATAATTACTTAAAATTAATTTTTAAACATAAATAATTTAAATAAATTAATTAAATCAAGATTATCTAAATAATCAAGGTAATAATTTAATATATAATAATTTATATTTAACAAGTTACAGTTTTATTAATTGTATCAAACATATTTTTAATGTTAACTAATTTAGTTTTAAACTAATTAGTTTAAATATTATTTAAATATTAGACTTACTGGTGAGGCGTCATTTGAACTTCAATTTAGATATTTTTTATGCATTTAAACAACAATTACTCGAATTTTAACCATAAGTTTGAAACAAATTATACTTTTTTAAGAAACAATTTTAGAAATAAATAAATTTTTTTATTAAATTTAATTTTCATATAACAAACAACTTTTGACTTTCAATAGTTAAACAGTTTTTTCCATAATTTTGTCGCAAAAATAACTTGAATTTCATACAAACACTACTTTAAAAAAATAATAAAATCCATTAAAAACTTTTAATTAATTATATTTTAAATTCAAAAACATTTTTTAAACACAAAAAAAGACATTTAATGACAAATAGGAATCAATGTCTGGAATAAAAAGTACGAAAAGAATCTCTACTTTTATACTCAATAAATGTTTCGATTTTTGTTAACTATTGATAAAAAAAAATTTTTTTTTAATAAATGATTAGACAAACAGAGAAAAAGAGTTATGAAAAAAATATCAAAATTAGATAATAAGCAAAAATTTATACCAAAAAAAATAACTTAAGACTAGATATAAAAAAATATGTCATTCGATAAAAAAATTTTTATAAACAACTCAAAGAATAAATCGATTAATAAATGTATAAAAAAATTTAATCTAAATTTCAAATATAAATAAATTAAATGGAATTAAACCTAAAAAAAATTAAACACAAAAATCAAAACTCAAAATATAAATCACATAATTAGTAAATATATTAATTAAAAAAAACTATTTATCAGTCAATAACCGGTTGAATAAATCACAAAAACATCGGAAAAAAGTTAAAACTTTTTGGTAATAAAGGACTAAAAAAATAATTAAATTAAAAACAATTAAATTTTTTTCTGTAATTAAAACAATTTTTGTATTTCTAAATGTAGTTATAGTTGTGTTTCGGCTTCGACTCGCTTTTGGGATTTGGTTTGCGATTCGAGTGGTTTGCTGTCGGCGTCAGAGGCCGGGAATGTCTTACTGGGCGTTGGCGTCGACCAACTGTTCCAGAAGGTGGTGACCGCCGAACTGATCGCCGACTTAGCGGTAGTGACGGCACCGCCGACTGCTTTCGAGGTTCGGACGACCGTTTGATTGAGCTTTTTGTTTGGATCCGATTTGTGGTTTGAGTTGAAAATACTGTTTATTTTTAATAATAAGTATAATATAATGTAATTAAACTCAAAATTAGATTTAAAATAATTACCTTTATCTCTCTCATAAAGTAGCATGGCAATAATATCGCAATTTTACAGAAGGGGTGCACTATATTCGAATAGAGTTGCGCCGGTTTTTCAGACATAAATTAAACTTTTATTCAATATATAAAAAACTGTAAAATATTTTTAAATATTTTGATTTAAGTCATTTACTGTTTGTTTAAATCAATGCATTTTCTGTTTTCACAAAAACAATAATAATTTCAAAACAATGTCTCAATACTTGCAATCAGAAAATCAAATTATAAATGATTTAACAGAAGTTTCGATATAAGAGACTCTCAATTCGACTGAAGATATACTCGAAGAGCCAATGAGTGCAAGCGATTCAAATAATAATTAATTTCTAAGTATTGTTTAATTGTTTAATAAATTTTATAATTTAATGCAACTATTTGTGGATTTTACAGATGGAGTTCAACTCTATTCGGATAGAGTTGGGGTATATTTTCAATTCAGATATTATTGCATGCAACTTTATGAGAGATAAAGGTAATATATTAAAAACAAATAAAATTCATGATTAATAAAAATCTAATGTTAAAAACTCATTAAAAAATTATCAAAAATTTTTAAAAAATTCAATCAATTTGTTTAAATTATTTGATATAAATTCGTAATTTAAACCAATTATTACTAATGTTATGTAAATCTAATCAACAGTAAGAAAAAAATATTTATAAATGATTTAAATTTTGCTTAAATATAAAAAATTTTTGATAAACACTTGAAACACAATCTATGCTAAATATTCTTGATATGGATTTTGAGTTTAAATAAATAATTTCATATTTTCTAAGCTATTGTTTGAATTTATGATTTTGTATTCAATACTAACTGCGAGAGCCGTAGCCGCATATCACTGACTGACAACTGGCCGCCGAACGGATGACCGGCCGTCACCTCAAACACCATTGGATGGCTTTCGGCGCTCCAGAGCTTGTAGTTATGGGTCGAACGCCAGGCGGACATAAAATTCGAATTAAATGATAGATAATCTCTCGATGACTCTAAATAGTAATAAAAATTACAAATAAATCAAAAATCAAATAATTAAACCAAAAATAATCCAAAAACTAACCGTCCATTTCGGATGAGCGCAACATATGAAGTAAGTAAACCTTAAACTGGTATCGAATCCACTCATCACTGCCCTCCCAACCGGTTCCGTCAACAAAAATGTCCCCATTTTCGCCATTACTGTCCGAATCGGTTAAAACATTTTTACACAAAAAGTCGGCAAATCTAAGGTCTTCTGTGGTTAGCGTTAACTGTTTGCGCAGTTCGACGTCCAGTACATCCACTTTCCCTCCGTCTAACTGTGCCGTTAGAATACAAACAATTGATTGAATTTTTTTGTAAATATTATTGCTTTAAATTAAAGAAAAACTTCTAAATTAAATTAAATTAATCAAAATCTATATTTTTCGAAAATATTTTGTTAACAACTTTTTTGAAAACAAATTTGTTATTCGAATACATTTCGTCAAAATTCGAAAACTATTCTCAAAATAAAAAACAAAATTTGAAATAAAAACTTAAAAAACAGAAAATAAATTCCGAAAAAACAAAATTACTTCAATTATAACATCAAAAATATCTTTTTTCTGTTTAAACAAGAAATTGGTTGCGCCGACCAAACAGCTCCGGACTCGAACATCAGTCAACACATCCAAATAGGTAAGGGATAGGTAGGGCTGTAAGTATGCGCCACAAGTAAACAGTTGTAGCGGAAGACCGCAGTCATCGTCAGATAGTTTAAGTATTGGCGGCGTTTCGGTCCTCTCCTGACCCGCAGTCGAGTCCTCAATCTTGTCGACCCTCTCGGGCTTCGGCTCTGCATTCGAGTCATAGAATATCGATTGTGTCGTCACTTGTCGGCGCTCTTTAGTCGGCGTCGACTTCACCGAACTATTCGACGACTTTTCACTCAACACTTCGTCGATCTCTTTGAGCAGATCGTCATCGGAGTCGCCATTAGTGCCCGAATTGTTAGTTTCGATATAATCACAGCTTTTGTCGACTTCGGAACAGTTATTATCACTACTAATGTCCGCTATATTCAAATCAACACTCATTTCGGGCCGTTTTGTGCCGATCGGTTCGGCGGTTAAAACGAGAAACTCCTCCGATTCGGTGCAGAGTTCGACGTCGGATGACAACTGTCGCACATTCTTCGGATGCACTGAAACGGAACAGTGTTTTAGACCCTTCTCGATAAGGCCGGGCATTAGCGAACAGAGCGATAGTATCGAAACGCACAGCTCTTTTACGGGTGACTTATAGAACAGCACTTTCCGTTCGAGTAGTAAGAGTTTAAACAATTGTAAGATTTTGTGATGAAATGTGTGGACCAGTTGTCGCGGTGTGAGTCCGACGTATAGTTCCGATGACTTGAGGAGCGTTGGCGACAACTGGGCGTTCAGGTTATGGTAGGTCTCCTCCAGGAGCGCCACTTTCGAGAAGTCTAGTTCCCGAAAGTAGGCGTGAGTTATCATTTCGAGTTTGGCTTCAATTAGGCCGTAGAGGGGCAGTCGGGATAGGACTACAACTGACTTTTGCACTGTTCCTCGTGTTATGTCTGTCGTTCGAGCGATTAGTTTCTGTAAATATTTGCGTTTTTTAGTTGTTTTTTAGTTTTAATTTATTATATTTTGTTTTATGTTTTGTTTTATTTTTAGTTTAATGTTTAGTTTAGTTTAAATTTTCATTTTGTGTCTACTTTTGGATCAAAATTAAAAAACTTTTTTTTAAAGTCTTAAATAAATAATTCAAAAATAAAATTAAAATAAAAACTAAATTTAAAAAAACAATTCAAACCTAGAAAACCCAAAAGCAATCAAAAAATAACTAAAAAATCAAACAAAAACTCAAAAATACATTCGCATTGATTTGCCGATAGCAGGAAATGCCGAAAATGGTACGGCTCTGGTCGGCAATGTCGGGCAAATGGAAATAAATGGCATCTCTTTCGTGATTATGCGAGCCGTCGGGCAATGCCAGCGACGGCAGTGTCCGCCAGATCTCCGGAAAAACAATCCGATCGTTCGAATCGCTCTTTTGCCGCAACTCTTCCGAATCGATCGCCGATTTGTCGTCACTTTTACGGCAATCGCTATTCGAGTCTTTCGTATCGATCGTCGGATAACAGTATTCGACCTAAAAATGTGAATTAAATACTAATTAATTGTAATTCAAATACAATTTAATTATTATTTTAAATTTGAATTAATTGCAAATTAAATACAAATTAATTAAAATTCAAATTAAACACAAATAATATTTATTTTTTGACTTAAATACAGTTTAAATACAATTTTAACACAAATTTTGACTTTAAATGTCAACAAAATTAAGTGTTTATTATAAACAAAATATTTATATTTATAATATCTTTTTATGACTAATATAGTGTACATTAACTGCTGTTTACCATATGTAGAGTTCATTATAAACAAGTTGTTTATAAATTGTTTATTAATTTTGTTTTGAATTAATTAGTTTTGTTTTGTTTTTGTTTGACTTACAAGACATCCCTTTTTGTGATGAAAGCCGACGACAATCAGATGCAAAACAATTGATTCGTTTGTCTTCTTGTCATTCATTTATATATTTTTTTGTTTATATTATTTCTTAATTATAAAACATTTAATTAATTTTTGATTTGTTTTGTAAACATATTTCGCATTTTTTAGATTTGTTGGCAACCATTGAACCGATTAATAACGTCAACCACTGTATGGTACAGTAGAATCAATTTATAGATAAGTTCTCACTTAATATATTAGTAATTTAATTAAAAATATTTTATTAAATTTTCTTTTTATTAAAATATTAATTCTTTATTAAAAATAATAAAATTAAAAAATTTAAATATATTAATATATTAATATTTAAAAATATCTTGTCATTATTTTAAATAAGCTAAACTGTATTATTAAAAACACTGTTTACAAAATTTAATGATTTGAGTGACATCTAGACTACAAGAATGTAAATCACATTTAAGAATATATTTTTAAACGAGGTTAAGAATATTCTTTAGTATTTTTCGAACATTTAGAAATATGCTTGTTAATTAACTATGTTATAAAATCTTATATGAAATGCGTAGGTTTAATTGTTAGTTACTTGTTACCTTGTGAACAAGGGCTCGATATAGTACTTAAGATCAGGGATCGCGAAGGGAGGGTCAGGCAAAAATCACCCTCTGATTTTGAAAATTTGGATTTACCCCTCTCTAGCATTTGGTTTGCAAAAAAGCACCCCCCGGCGGACGGTAAATTTTTTGTTTTTTTTTGCTCAAAATTAGGAAATTTTCTCTAAATTGGTGCTAAATTCGATTTAAATCCAGTTAAATTAGTAAAATTTTACCATAAATATATGGGTTTTTTAAGCGTTTAAAAAAATCCCTCCCCTGATCACCCTCCCCCCTGAATCAACCGATCTTCTCGATCGAATTTAGCAACAATTTAGGAAACATTTCCTGATTTTGGTCAAAAAACGTCGAAGGGGTACTTTTTCTCGGACAAATGCTAGGGGGGGAGGGGGAATAATTGCCAAATTTTAAAATCAGAGGGAATTTTTGGCTGATTCCCCCTTCTCTATTCCTGGGTAATTATTTAATATTATAATCAATTCTCATTTCATATCAATGAAAATAATTAATAATAAACAACAAATAACAGGAAAATCCTATTCTTTTTATTTTTATTTGTTTTTGATTTGGTTTGATTGATCCATGATTCAATATGATTTGATATGACACTGTTTGAAATTTATCCATTTTTATTTAATTGTTAATTACTTTTAAATTAACACACTCAAACATAGATAAGTGTTTATCGAATATTAATAAAATTATTTTAATATATGATATTTTTGAATATCTTAATAAAACTTAAATTGGTGTAAAAATTAGTTTGCATGTTACTAATTTTTATATTAATATTAATATTTTTTATTATTTAAATTTATAAACATAAAAGGGATAAAAATTAAATTATTTATTTGATTTATTGTACACTTTATTTAATATATTAAAATATTACAATTTAATCAATAATAAAAATTATGCAAATGAATAATGCTCATGCAATAATTTCAATGGTTTAGCAAGCTATTCATCTTTTATATTGAGAGCTGTTTGTTTGCATTTCTAAAATTAAAAAATTAAAATTAATTACAGAATAAAAATATAAGATTAACAATGTCATATTTCTTACATTCTTTTTCTTTTCAATGCTATGAACATCATGTTCATATTTCAAATGAAATGCCATTGATATGTTTTGATAGCATTCTCTATAGGTAGGAACGCATCTTTCAAGTACAAAGTTTTTATCCAAATCTTTATTTAGTTTAAAATTGACTATTTTATTTTTTGATTTTTCCTGGCATTTTTTGTCTCCATCATCTAGCTAAAATATAAATTATAGTTCAAAATTAGATTGATTGGATTGCATATTAATTTATTTTTATTAAATTAAACTTTATAAAGTTTATTATTTATAATATACACTTATTTTATTTACTTGTTTTGTGTCGACATGTTTTTCAAGTGCTTCATAGTATTCTTGATCGCATTTGACTATTTTTTCCAATATATTATCTGTTATTAAACTTGAATCGCAAAGTTTGGTTTCAATTTTCTTTTCTAGTTTAATTTGCTTCTCCTGTTCAACTTTATCAACACCTTCGTTTAAAACTATTCCAATAATTGACGAACTAATTAAAGACAAAATTAATATTTTATACATTATATTTAATTTTTTTAAATGTATAAATTAACAAAAATTAAAAATTTTATGTGGTACAATTTTAATAATGTTTTTTATAAATACAATGCAGAATTAAATATAATTAAATTAGTATTTAAATAAAGTAAAAATTGGATAATGTTTATTATTTAAACAGGCGTTTTTAAAAATATTTATTATTTATACATATACATAATCAACATGAACATTTAATCTTTTGTTATAAAAAAGTATTAATTAAAACAAAATTTTTAAAACAAACTAATTGCTAATGTTAAATTTTTGTAAATTGCAATTGTATAAACAAATAATTTGTAATTAAACCAAAGTTTAATCAGAGTATTTAAATAAAATTTAAAAATTTATATAAAAACTTGTTTAAACAAAATTTATTTTGAAATATTTTATATAGTAATAATGTTTTTAGAAAAACAATTAATAATTAAGGCATAATTAAATTTGTAATTAAAATTTTAAAAATAATGAATAAAATTATTGTGTTAATTATAGTTACAATATTTATTAACAAGTCTAAAATTAATCAAAATTTAGATAAGACTGATAATAAAAAAAATAATAAAATTATGCACAAAATTAATTAGAAAATGTGTAATTTTAATACAAATACAGAGGAAATAATGAAAAAGTTAATGCAAATAATTGAACTTGATAAAATGGACAAAATGGCAAAAATTAAAAAATTAAATAAATTTGTCAAAGATTATTGGGAATTTAACAGAAATGGATTAGAGCATATTTTAGTATTGTTTTAATATTTTAATATTATTTTTATTTATTTAATTTTATATAGAAATTTTAATTTTATTATTATTCTAAATAAATTGCTATTAAGCTGTACTTTTTATCTAAATATACAGTTGGAGCAAGCAAAAACAGAATGGCGTAACACATTAAAAGCTGATCACAATACATTTGTAACCAAGTATAAGGACAAAGTACAAAACAGCTTCAAAAACCACAATGTAAGTTTATATTTATATTTAATATTAAATTATGTAAATTTGCAGAATTTTATAATATATTTTTCATACAAAATATTATTTGTCTGTTTTACCATAATTAATAAAAGATTTAAAAATTAATATTTTTTATTTTAGAAATGTAGAAAAATGGCGCTATGGCTTAATTAATATCAAGCAAATTAAATTAATTTAAGCAAAATCTCACAAATATTTTACGCTAATAATTTATGTATTATTTATGTTATTTTACTAATCTAATAAAAAAATGTAAATTTAATAATTTTATAAATATATTTTATTCTTGTTATTAAAAAATATTACATAATTTTTTAATATAAAAAATAAGTGAATTATTACATTGCAAATGGGGTTTTATAAATAATTTTATTAGTTTACCAAGTTAGTAAAAAGAAAAAGTAAATTAGCATTATTTTTGGTGAAACGTTTTTTTTATTATCTGTAAGTTTTGGTAATGTAACAAAAAATTTGCCGCAACTTACTTTTGTAATGTTTAAAAATTTTAATGTTGAATCTTGTTTTTAACATTTATTTAATTATTTGCTTAATTACAGCATGTAATAAATAAACAATTTTTTTGAAAAATAATTAAAAAATTTTCTAATTAAAAAATATACATGTATAAATAAATTTATATTTCTACATTACTGAATTTAATAGTTTTTTGTTTAATAAAATTATGTAATATGTAATTGATTTATTTAATATAAAATAATTAATTGTTTTTTAATTACTTTTATAACTTGCTGGTTTAATAAAAATAAAGACTATGTCAGAACTTATTTTTTTATTATTAAAGAATTGAATAATGATATTCTCACAATGATATGTGATCTAGTAATTAATTCAATAGCAGTTTAGAGAAAATTAATTTTTTAACTATAAACAATAATGCACAAGGTTAAATTTTGTTTTCAAACTTTAAACTTAAATTACAGACAAACTAAATAAAATTATTTAATTGTTTTTTTTACTATCACATACAAATATTAAAGAAAAATTAATAAATAATTGAAATATTTATACAAACAATTATATTGTGACGGGAAATGACATTTAAAATATATAAACACGATTTTTAGATAGTTATAAAAGAGTACTCAGATATAAAGTGGGGTATATTTACAAGCTGTTTTAATTTATTATAATTTAGTTAAAAGAAACTTCTGAGTACTCTTTTATAAAAGTAAAATATTTCAGAATTGGCAATTTATTTCTAAAAATTGCGCATTTTATAGAAAAATTTTAGTGTTTTATCCAATTATTAATTTTTTAAAATATATGTATGTAATAGTAAAAAAATAATTAAAATATTTTAATTAAGTTTTTCTGTAAATTAAGTTTAAAATTTATAAACTGTAAGAAGATATTGTATTTTTTAAAAATAAAATTATAAAAATATTTTTAGCATAATTTACTATTATATTATATGAAATAATCATAATTAAAATGTTTTTAAAAAATAAACATATTTCATGAAGTTCCGACATAGCCTTTTATTTTATTAATAAATAAATTATTAAATAATTAAACCATTTTTCGAGTAATTAAAATTAACCCACATATCAGTTTTTAATATTAAAAGCTGCCTTCTTGCATTTCTAAAAAAAATAAAATAAATGAATAAATTAAAAATATATATATTTATAATTTTATTTCAGTTTACTCACATTACGCTTGTCCAAATGTTCATTAATTCCCTTTGCGAATTTTTTATGCACATCTTGTATTTTAAGACTATAGCATTCATTATACGCTGGTACACATTTTTCCAAGATCATATCTTGATCCTCAGGTTTTGTAACTTTGAATTTAGCAAGTTCGGTTTTGGAAACGTCTTTGCAATCTGTATGAATTTTTTTCCACTAAAATTTAATAAAATTTAAAAAATTTAAATTATAAAATTATTATTTTTTATTTAAAAAATAGTTAAAAATATTAAATGTGTTATGTTTTTAAAATATAGTCAAATTTTGTTTTAAAGCAAGCAAAAACTTGAATAACAGGCAATATTGGCAAATAATGTTTTAAACTAATGACTATCACTACTATTGTCATTGAAAACAATGTTGACAATAACGGTTAATAACGCATCAAAATTTAAAAACTAACTTTATTGCATTTAATATATTAATATTATTAATTAAAAAAAATAACTATCTTGGTGTTTGTTATAACCGAATTAAACCGTTTGTTTGTTTATGATTATAATTGATTTAATACTTCTGAATCTTCCATAGTAAACTTATCTGACTCTTGAAATGCTTGGTCACATTTTCGCAATTTGTCTAAAATGTCCGAGGACATAATCTTGGAATCGCACACCATTGCATCTAGCTTCTGATCGATTTCATGTAGTTTATCAAACTCTGACTTTTGTTCTTCAGTCGAACCAAACTCGACAGCCGATAATGAAAGTAATGATAGAATTAGATATTTAAACATTTTAAAAATAATTTTAGATTGTTGTTTTGTCGAAACAAAAGTTTATTTTTTTGTTTAATATAAAATATATTTTGATTTTTATAGCTTTTGTTTGTCGAAAACAATTAATTTTCACAATTATTGATTAAATAAAAATGTACTTGAACTTGTATTTTGTTTTCAAACCTGTTTAAACATTTTGAAATTATTTCTATTTAAATGTTAAAAACAATTTAATTATTTTTATTTTAATGTAATTAAAAAATTGTTTTAATTAAATAGTTAATATAATACAATATAACATACAAACTTATTTTTATTTAACTTAAAAATAATTAAATATTTTCTATTAAACTAAATAATTAATTATTTAAAAAAAAATACTTATTTTTAATGTTATATTGAACAAACATTAAAAAATATATTATAATTTATTAAACGTCTTATCATAAATAATCTTTGTTACAAAATATACAGAGACGATTTAAAGATAAGAAATCAAAATGTTTGTTAACTTTAATATCATTTGCTAAACATGCAAAAACAATATATTTGAAATTGCCAATAGTGCCCTATAATGACAATGCAAATACACTGTTTTTGTATGTTTAAAAAATGATATAAAAGTTAACAAACAGTTTAATTTGTTATCTTTTGCCTTTTTTTTGGTCATGTTCTAATAATCAAATAATAGAAAGATTTTAATGTTATAGTCACTTGATTATAGCAAAATTTTATTTTATTAATAATTTGATAAAACAATTGCTAAAGTGAGTTTTTACTGTATTACACTACTCATAATATAATTCTTATATTTAAAAAAAAAGCAGTAAAGTGTTGATTTAAAATTTTTTTTTAATTATGAGAATGTTAAGAATTCTAATTGTTAAACTACAGTAACAAATAAAATATAATAATTTTATTTATAAAAATGTATTAATTTTTTACAATTTTAAATAATAATAATAATAATAAATTATTTAAAACACTTTTTAAAATGTATAAGATCATTTTTATATTTACCTATAAATAATTTAGTTAAAAATAATATTTAAAAATAAATTTTAATTGTAATTATAAAACAACAATTAAGAATTTTATAGACTATTTTAAATTTGCTTATTTAAATAATATTGTGACATTATTAAATAAATAATAAAATTAGAAATAAACCATATGGAAATGCAAACAATTTTTACAAACAAAAAATGGAGTTATATTCAAATTATTTTAAATAAATATATTTTAATTTAAGTTTAAATTAAAAAATGGAAGAACAATCTAAATCTAAATCAAAAGTTAATTTTATATTTGTACCAGCAATTATTATTTTAATAATTTATTTATTTTATTGGCACTGTCATCATGATAAAGTTTATATTAATCAGAATATCAACATCATTGATTCAAATAAATCTATACACATTAGCACAAAAATAACAAAAGATTCAAATCAAATAATAAACAATGTGCCAGTGACAAATAATCAACAGAACACAAAAAACAAACTTGCTCCTCAGATTATTCAAAGTGACAAATATTTTCGTATAATTAATTGTGGTAAAATTGTTATATTTTTATTAACAATTATTTAAATCATTATTGATTAGTAATTATTTATACAGTATTTTTCTTTTGGTATTCTTGTCTTTGCAAATGTCTTTCTTGTGAGAGCTGTGGTTTGCAAAACACTTTCT
>JAQFXP010000945.1:0-22936 GCA_034693685.1 Belba bartosi
TTGAATCGAAACTTTTACTTCAAATCAGAGTCAGATTCAATCCTATGACGGCTTACCTGCACTGCAAACCAAATATAATCGCAAAAATGCCAAATATATTTGCAACTTGACCAAATATAAACGCAAAACACTGTATAATAGGAATAGAACCAGTGGTCACTTACTTGTAAACCGGAATATCAGGTTCGCCGCCATCAACAGACCTGAGAGTGAGACAGCACTGTTGGAGCTTTGATTTCGGGTCATTCCAGTCCTGATTCATTATGAAGTGCTCTAAACGCGGGAAAAAGCAGACCTCACAGAACAGGCGACAATAGGTTAGGTCTTTGTCAACATAGAGAGCGCCGAGAAAGGCCTCCAAGAGGTCGGCCCTGTCCTTCGTCTTCAGCTCTCCCTTCGCGTAGTTATAAATTGCAATTTGAGTCATCGCTAAGTCGTCACAAACTACTGCCTGAGTCTTGTTGTTGACTAAAGAGCTCCGGAGAAGGGAAAGGTGGCCCTCGTGGTGCTCAGGGAAGAACTTATACAAATACTCAGACGCAACCAATTGAAGAACAGTGTCGCCCAAGAATTCCATTCTCTGGTTGGATCCAAGGGTTAAATTATTGAATCCAACGCTTCTATGAGTGAAAGCTCGGGCTAAGAGTCGAATGTGAGAGAACTCTATTCCAGTTATTTCCTCAAATTTTATCAGTTCTTTCAAACGCGGAATCGTTTCGATGTAATGTCGATCGCCATTAGGTTCTTGGCTTTGAAGCGGATGTTTCGGGTAATTAACCCAAACCTCAAGCAGATCTGGTTCGTCGTTAAATAAGGTGTTGGAAAAGACCCGATCGGCCACTTCGATGCCTCCGTCCAGGAATAGAGCGCCCATTAGTGCCTCAAAACAGTTGGCCATTGCGTGTCTAAGCTCTAGATCGTGGCACAGATCAGATCCATGTGCGTAAAGCATAAACTTTTCTAATTGTAGTTTCTTAGACAAAACAGCCAACTGTTGGTTCTGAACGAGTGCCGCTCTATATGTGGCCAGACCTCCCTCTTCCAGGTCGGGAAACATAAAAAACAAGTGAATAGAAGACATAAATTCGACGACAGCGTCGCCTAAAAACTCAAGTCTCTCGTTATGGTTGATGTTTGAAGTGGTTTCTTCATTGCAGCCAAACCTCGACATAATGTTAATCAACATATTTATACCGCGTTTTCTAGTATTCATAAAGTGCACTCTCCTGTCCCCATATTGGGGTTGTCTTATCCCACAATTGGTCAGTGCGTTTCGCGCGTGATCTGGGTTTGTGCCGAAGTTCTCCCGATAGGAGGGATGAGTCAGTGATAATTGCAATAAATATCTGTCCGCAAAGCTATAGCCTATGATTCCCTCCAAGTATTGCAAGGACTGGTGGAACCGGAGATGGCATACAAGCACCGGCAGTAGCAAAGAGTGCTGAATGATGTCACACTGAATGCCAGTCGTGTAAAACCCTTTACTACTCAGAACTACAGTCACATCGCGTTTCAAATCGGATTTCATTCGCATTTCCTGTAATTTCTCCTCTTTTTGAAGTAACGTTTGTTTATCAACGAAAGAGACCTTCTTTTTGTTGGCCAATAAGTGCCGGAACTTCACGTAATCCCTCCACGCCTTCTGGTATTTCGGATTTCCCGCATAACTCAGTTGTGGCGGACGTATACCGAAGTGGACAACAACTGGAAAGCCATCATTAGATTTGTCCGATTTGTTAGCGTTTTCTCCCGTTTTGTCTTCACTTTTGATGCCATCAATCGCGTCATCCGTTTCTCTATCGATTTGATCAACTCTGAGAGACGAGGGTTTCATCGCTGGATGTGTGACAATCATTCCCTTTAAATGTTTGGCGAATTCCATCCATTCCTCTTCACTCATTCTCTTATAATCTTCTAATTTATTTTCATCGATAACTAACTTATTATTATTCAATAAATATTGTAAAATAACGTTTAAAGACAACAATTCCTTTCCGTTTTCGTCCAATAGACGTGAAAATCGAGGTAAAAAGTGGAATCGCGGACAACCGTCCTCTCCCTCCTCATTGGCCTTAAAATTTATATCGACTAATTCTAACAATTCCTTAAATACAAAACGTGTGAAATATTCGAGATCTAAAACATTGAAATTTTGTGGAAATTTCTCTTCAATGAAAGTAACCGTATATTCAATGTTAAATCGAATCACTTTACAAGCGATTGGATTATTCAACGGCCAATGAGATAGAAGGGAATAGCCCTCAAACACAAAGTCGTGGCCGTCGTGTGGTATAGTTGTCGGGAATTTAGTTAAAAAGTTTGTGTTCGGAGTTATGCTTATTCTGTAGTGAAATAAACGATTTCTGTTATTACTGTTTGGATCACAGAGTTCGAGATGTTCTTCGCCCGGATATATGCCGTGACGTATGCCTGTCTTCCTGGCCTTTGCACTGCACCGACACAACGGCCCGTCGTTCATCTGCGGCCACATCAAACAAAACAATTTTTTGGTTAAGACCACAAATAAATGTTTAGAAATCGCTAATTCAATAGCAAATACACAACCATTAAAACATATGACCGCAGACTCTCGTTCTCATAAAACAAATTTCTGCTATTTCTTTAAAATTAGTCAATCAAAATCTAGCATGTTTGTTTGTCATATAAACATTTTTTGATACAACAACAAAATTCGCCAACATATTTTAAAATTTGCAAATAATCTAAATCTTATTTAATTGTTCAATTATATCTATTAATAGTTAAAAATGAGCCAAATTTTAAACTATCTTTTTTGCATAAATTTTAAACATTAAATGAAAAAAGTTTCGATTTTTTTTAAATATATTAAAAAGTTATTAATTATTAATTACAAGAATTAATCTGAATTAGCAATCAATTTGATATTTGAACATCAAATAGAAGTTGCATGCTACAAAATGATCCAAATATTGTTAATAGACAAATAAATGACTCACTTAGCAAGGTAATTTGGTATATTATTACGTAAATAAAAATTCAAACGTTTAAACGTCTAAAGCGAGACATACCTCTCCCGGATCGTTGTACCACAACTCCTCGTGCAGTCTCAATGGATGAGTTTTCTTTCGCTGCAATTCCTCATAAGCCGTGTCTTCATTGTCTTCGTCGTCATTGCTATCACTTCCACTACACGAAGAATCACTGCTCGATATGACTGAAAGTTCGATAAAACCAGAATTAGAATCAAATCATTGAAACCATTGCTAGAAATATAATTAAGAAAATAAATACTTTTTTTCGGAGCTTTCAATTTGACAGTTCGAGCGGGAAAATGGAATTTGGGTTTGAGCTGAGCCGCGCGTTCGGCTCTCTCTAGCAATTCGTTTCGGAATTTGTCTCTTAAGTCAAGAAGTCGTTTAGTGGCGGACACGCACTCAGAGTTGTCTCGTTGTGTCTCATAGAACAGGTCAGCCGGAGAACAGCGCATCCATTCAATAGGTTTAGTAAAGATCTGTTCGGCATCGGTGGCCAAACTCTGTTCTCTTTTGTCGGAAGCGTTGGCTAACTCTTTGCGCGCTTTCTGTTTGTCATTGTCTTCAGAAATGACTTTCAATTCTTCATTTGTCTTATTAGTCGAAAACTTTTTCTTTTTCTTCTTAGACTCGGATTCAGAGGTAATAATGTCTTCAAAATTGCGTTTATTTGAGTTTGTATTGACTTTAGAATTAGTTTCCGAACCATAACTTCTATCACTTCTCTCAGCAGTTCTTTGATTTGAATTAGATTTTGAGTTACTTTTAGTGAACTTATGATTACTTTTATGACTCATTTCTCGTTTAGTATCTCTTAAAACAATATTATTATTATTGATATTCCGATCAGTTCTCGAATTACTTCGAAACGAATTATTCTTATGACTCGAATATAATTTAGAATGAGATGAATGACTGCTTAAGACATCGAAAGACTTGTTGTTCGGATGTGTTTGCGAATTATCACAATTAGTGGGAAATCGTTGGAACGATTGGACAGTCGTCTGATTAGTTCCAGTGCTTAAGTGGTTAAACAATTGACTTTCAGTGCAATTCGGTCTCAAATATCGATTCATTTCGGGTCTAATCATCTGAATTGCGTTCATATTATTCCAAGAATTGAATGTATTTGTCATATATGGCATCGATTGAGAGATTGGTTGAGACAACGACTGATTCAATGGATAGTTGTATTGATATGTATTGGGAGGAGAGCTCCAGACGCCTGACCACTGGTTGCAGCCATTCATCGCTGCCATTGATGGCACCGAACACATCAGCGATGGTATGGTTGACATCGATGGCACACAACCCATATTCAGATTGGATGGCAGTCGCGAAGACATCTTCGGATGAATAGCTATCACTTTAATTCTTTTGTTTAGACTTAGACTTAGACTTCGGATTCAAAGTCAATAACAAAACAATTGAATCGATTCTAAGAATAATGTCTCAAAAAGTCTGAGACCAGACATCGATTCAGACATTGAATTCATAATTGAATTCTGATATCAAACTATTGTTTGAATCAATTTATAAAATAATTAAAAATTTAATTAAATTTGATTTAGACTTAAGGCCTAAATAAAGATAAAAACAGTATTAAAAACGATAAGAAATATAAAATTGTTTAAAAATTACGTCAAAATAGTCTGAATATAACGTTTGGAAACAAAAGAGAAACTCATGTTTTGAACGATATTTACAAATAAAAGCGATTTTGCGATCAATTAATTAATTCTTTAATTATGTCTTAAATTAAATATTTTATATTCAAAACAAACTTAAAATGCAAGTCAAAGACAAAGCCGAAGAGATGCGAATGTTTTATCTTCAGGTAAGCCACCAATTGAGTGATTTTGCTTAAGATTAAGATTAAGTCTATAAGTCTAAGGTCCCTTTAAAGTCGAGGAATAAACAATTTTGCGATTATCTTATATTAGACTTAATATAATTATTATTTTTTTGTTTATAAACAAGAAATGGATTTAAGTCTAAATTATTTACAAATATTTGAATGAATTTAAATATTTATGAAACAGAGCGACGAAGACCTGCCCTTCGAAGAGGACATACTTCGGAACCCATTTTCGGTGAAACACTGGTTGCGATACGTAGAGCACAAGAAGGAGTCCGCGCCTGAAGTGGTCGTTAATATGGTCTACGAAAGAGCACTTAAAGAACTTCCCGGAAGTTATAAGCTATGGATCAGATATTTGAGACTAAGAGTGACTCAAATCAAAACGAATCCAATGACTGATCCGTTGGTTAAAGATGTGAACAATTGTTTCGAAAGGGCTTTAGTTTTTATGCATAAAATGCCGCGAATTTGGATAGAATTTTGTCAGTTCTTGATGTCTCAGAACCAGATCACCCGAACCAGACGTACGTTAGACCGGGCACTGCAGGCATTGCCGATAACCCAACACAACCGGCTTTGGCCGCTGTATCTCAAGTTCATTAAGTCGTACGACATTCCCGAGACTGCGACCAGAGTTTACAAACGGTATCTCAAACTACAACCCGAAGAGGCCGAAGAGTTTGTTCAATACCTGATATCTGTGGACCGGTTAGATGAGGCGGCGCTCAAATTGGCCGAAATTGTCAATAGAGACGACTTTATCTCGAAATTAGGCAAATCTAAGCACCAGTTGTGGTCAGAATTAAGTGAAATTATTTGCAAAAATCCGGATAAAGTGAAGTCACTTAATGTTAACGCAATTATAAGGGAAGGCATCAAACGGTATGCCGACCAACAGGGAATGCTTTGGATTAGTTTAGCCGAATATTACACCAGAAGTGGTCTCTTCGAAAAGGCCAGAGATGTCTACGAAGAGGCGATTCTCAGTGTTATGACAATTAGAGACTTTTCTCAAGTGTTTGATGCCTACGCCCAGAGTGAGGAACAGCTAATTAAAGCCAAAATGGATTTGACGTCTATTTCAGAAGAAGAAGACATAGATTTGGAGCTACGGTTAGCGCGATATGAAGACCTGATTGAGAGACGACCTCTTCTGTTGAATTCGGTTGCTTTGAGACAAAACCCGCATAACGTCGACGAATGGCATAAAAGAGTTAAACTTTTAGAGTCAAAACCAGAACAAGTGGTCGAAGTATATACTGAAGCCGTACAGACGGTCGACCCGAAGCAATCGGTTGGGAAACTACACACTCTTTGGATTAATTTCGCGAAGTTTTACGAACAGAACGAACAGATAGAGGACTCGAGGCTTATATTCGAAAAGGCGACGACCGCTCAGTTCACTAAAGTTGAAGATTTGGCAACTGTTTGGTGTGAGTGGGCGGAGATGGAGCTCAGACATGACCACTGGAAAGAAGCACTCACTCTAATGCAAAGGGCAACGGCAGCCCCGGCTAAAAAGGTGAGCTATTTTGATCAGAACGAGTCGGTTCAGAACAGACTCTACAAATCACTTAAAATATGGTCAATGTATGCGGACTTAGAGGAGAGTTTCGGTAGTTTTAAGACAACAAAAGCCGTTTACGACAAGATTATTGACTTACGAATAGCTACGCCTCAGATAATCATAAATTACGGACTATTTCTGGAAGAGTTGAACTATTATGAGGAGGCGTTCAAAGCATATGAAAAGGGAATATCACTCTTTCGATGGCCTAATGTATACGACATTTGGAACACATATTTGACTAAATTCTTGAAACGCTATAACGGCTCGAAGTTAGAGCGCGCCAGAGATCTGTTCGAGCAATGTCTGGAGGGATGTCCCCAAAAGTTCGCCAAATCTTTCTATTTATTGTACGCCAAATGTGAAGAAGAGTTCGGTTTAGCCAAACACGCGATGACTATCTATGACAGAGCCATACAATCGGTATTACCCGAAGAGCGCTTCGATATGTTTAACATATTTATCCGAAAAGCGGCCGAAATGTTTGGCGTCACCCATACCCGACAAATATATGAAAAGGCAATTGAAGTGCTCACTGACAGTCAGGCCCAGGAGATGTGCTTAAGGTTTGCTGAATTAGAGCGAAAATTGGGTGAAATAGACAGAGCGCGGGCTATATATGCGCACTGTAGTCAAATGTGTGACCCCAGGACTGCTCAGCATTTCTGGAATACTTGGAAAGAGTTTGAGATAAAACACGGAAACGAAGACACGATTCGTGAGATGTTGCGCATCAAGAGGTCAGTGGCCGCGACCTTCAACACTCAGGTCAACTTCATGTCCGCCCAGATGTTGGCCGCCGTTAACGCCACTCAACAGAACGACGCGAACAAAATGAATGAATTGGAAAATGCAGTCAACACTATGAACACCGAATCCAATGCCAACGTTGGAGTCGCGCCAAAGAGTTCTGTCCTTTTCGTCAAATCCAATACCAAATCGAGTGAAGAAAACATCGATTTATTGCCGAAAACCGCAAATCCGGACGAAATCGATATCAATGACGACGACGAAGATGAGGAGGAAGAGGAGGAGGGAGAGGGAGGAGAGACCAGTCAAAGTCAAAAGTCGAGTCTCAAAGGTTTGATTCATTGAAATAATTTTATTAAAACTATATTTTTATACAAATTAATGAATAATTGATTGAAATTAAAACAGAAATTCAACAAAAACTGGTTCCGAGAGAAGTGTTCGGAAGCTTACGGCCAGAAGAAGAGGAAGAAGAAGACGATTGAATCGATTGACTATTACTTGAATTTGAGGACAATATCATTGAATTGTTTCGATACTGATATGAATCGCTGCTTCACTTGTTCTGAATCGAAAATCGATTGGTTTTGTCTCAGATATTCGACAAACTCTTCCATTAAATCCATCTTTTCCTTCACTTCGGGTCTTATATTCGATTCGAATTGAGTTTCAATTTGTTTATCACTTAAATTCATTTCGCTTTCGAAACCGATTTCTCTTCTATTATCTTCCGATTCGTCAAACAAACCATTATTTGTTTCACTCTCTTCTCGAACTGTTTGTCTAGTTTTGAGGTCACAATCGATTCGAAGTTTTAATAAAATATTTTGTAAATAAACTGTTTTCTCGATTTCATCAATTCTTTTAATGCTCTGAAATATAAATTTAAATAATTTTTATTAATTAAAAAAAATATGATTTTAAAAATGATTTGATTTACTTTTAATTTATTCAAATAACAAATGAACTCTTGTTTTAGATCTTGAAAACAATCCGTAATTATTGAGATATGTTTCGACTTAAATGATATATTTTTCATTGCAATCAATATTAAATACTTATCATAAAAATTGGTATTATTTGTGTAAATCGTTTCAATCAATTGAGTCATCGTTTTTGATATTCGATTCTCGAAAGAGACTGAAAACTGAAGACAAGAAATGCGAACCAAAAAAGTTAATGTCTTTTCAATTAATACTGAATCCGAATTTGATTTGTTTTGTTTGAAAATCTCATTCATTTTTGTTATTAATTTCAATATAATTGAGTCATTAATTGGATTATTAAGTAAAACAATTAACAAATCAATGAAATCGCTGTAAAGTTTTGTTTGATTTAAAGTCAAAAAGTTTTTACTAATTAACGCAAAAATATTTTCACGAGTTTTGGCCTCAAATTCATCGGTTCTGAACAAATCGCACAAAATATTGATATTATATTTGTTTAAAGAATTTCCGTTATCTATAAGTTCGCGAATTTTGTCAAATGTTTCGGTTATTTGTGTTTTCGATAAAATGCGTGAAATGTTTAAAAGTCTCCAAATTCTCGAATGAGTTAACAAATGGTAGTCTTTGAGTAAAAAATTCAGTTCAAGTGGTTTGAGGAAAGGCATCAAACGGTTGAGCAGTGAAGTGGTGTTTGGAAGGTATGTGTCGTCGATATGAGTAGAAATGGACATAAGAACCGAACAGTACTGATAGCATAGCGGCGATTGAGTCCCGAGTCGGGCCGTAAAGCACAACAGATCGGACGCCAACTGATGGCAAACCAACTGTTCGGACAATAGGTTTTCGAATAGAGTTTGTTCGACAAAATGGTATTGACTTTCAGTTAGAGTTGTAATCAATTGACAAATTGTGAAACAAATCAATTCATAAAAACTGATTCGTCTGACAGACAAACAAAAGAATATTTTTGATTGGTTTTAGAAAATAGTTAATATATTTCGAATCAAATGAAACTTTTGAGACAATTAACTCACAAATTGTGGTCGAATTGGAATAAATCGACAATTTTTGGTAAACATAGTTCGAGACAACAATTGGGCAAAAGTCGAAAAATTGTCGACAAAATAGAGTTTTGCGTTTGTTTTGGAGATTTGAGCCATAAATCGATTATTTGGTCTTCAATTTGAGTCAATTTTTGTATTAATTTAGTTAAACCGAAAACATAATCAAAGTATAAATCATTGCTTTTGCTTCGATTGCAATAATTATCAAAATTGAGAACAATTTGCGGCAATTCTTCGTTCGAAGACAACTCCAGAAGTATTATCTCGTCTTCGAAGTCATTGGCGAACAGTTTGTCGAAAATGTCTTTGTTTTCACAAATTGTTTCATTAATTTCAAACGAATCGTCGAAATCAGACATATCTTCAGACATTGTTTCGGTTTTAATACAAATAATTAAATTACTTTAAAAACTATTAAATTAAATCAAAACTAAAATTAATTTTCAATTCAATTAACGAACGATTCGTTTAACGAATTTATTGTTTATTTTTAAGCATTTCGTAAATAAGCGCTAAAACAGTCAATGAATAACGTATTGAATAAAGTATTGAATGAATGACGTAATGATCGGAAGTGAGACTTTGGGCCACATTTTCAAACATTACTTCCTTTTCTCGTTCAATGGTTTTGAATGCAAACCATTTGAGAGTTTGAATTGAGTTTGAAGTGATTTAATACAATTAAACCGAAACTATGGTTAAGGTTTGTATTTTTGATTTATTTTTCTATTATTTAATCTCTTATTTATTCATAATTGGAATAAATTTATTAAATTTAAAATTGTTTAAAATGAATGAATTTGTCGAAAGTTTAGACCAAAATTTGAGATAATTATAAACTAATAGTTTGTTTCGCACCGATAGTCGGGTTTCGTAAAAGTGGTCAAAAATAAGGCCTACTTTAAGAGATTTCAAGTCAAGTTCAAAAGGAGGAGAGGTTTGTATTAATTGTAATTGAAATTTGAATCAAAATATTTGCCGAAAATCGAAATTTAAAACTGATTTTGAACTGAAAAGAGGGTAAAACCGATTACTTCGCCCGAAGACGGCTTGTGGTTCAGGACAAGAATAAGTACAACACTCCGAAGTACCGGATGATTGTCCGCTTCACTAACAAAGACGTGATCTGTCAGATAGCCTACGCTAAGATCGAGGGCGATGTTGTTGTCTGTGCCGCCTATTCCCACGAACTGCCCCGATATGGGGTCAAAGTCGGTCTCACCAACTATGCGGCCGCCTATTGCACCGGACTATTGTTGGCCCGAAGAGTACGTCATTTGCTCTCACTCTCACTCTTTCAATACATTAACCGATTATTTATTTTCTCTTTTTTTTTGGATCAGTTGCTGAAGAAGTTCCGTTTGGATGACATCTATAAGGGATCTGAAACAGTCTCTGGAGAGCAGTATAACGTAGAAGACATTGAAGGAAAGCCACGAGCATTTCGAGCATTCCTTGACGTAGGTCTGGCCCGAACCACAACCGGCGCTCGAATTTTCGGAGCAATGAAAGGCGCGGCTGACGGAGGCATTGATATTCCGCACTCGACTAAGCGATTCCCCGGATATGACAACGAGTCGAAGGAATTCAATGCCGATGTGCACCGGAAGCACATATTCGGCCAACACGTGGCTGACTATATGAAGAGTCTGATGGAAGAAGACGAGGAGGCCTACAAACGCCAGTTCTCGCAGTTCACCAAATTAGGCATAACTCCCGATGAGGTTAGCATTCGTTGGTTTGTATTAAACTGTTTTTGAACTTAAGTCTTGATTTGTCGACCCTATGGACAGTTGGAGGACATCTACGCGAAGGCACATTCGGCCATCAGAGCTGATCCAGAATACAAACACAAGGAGAAGAAGACATACCCACAGAAGAAGAGATTCAATCTGAAGAAGATTACTCTTGCGGTGAGAAAGAACAAGATTGCACAGAGAAAGAAGGCCGTCATTGATAGAATCGCAGCCGAGGCCGAGGCATAAGGCGTTGGTTTTGATATTTGATTATAAATTGAAGTAATAATAAAAGAATAATTGATTTTAAATTTGATTTTCTATTAATTTATTAAACAATTTTAAAAACGCTTTAATTTCTTTGAAATATCGAATCAAACCATTCGAAACATATAAATCGATAAAAAGTTTTTGAGAATATATTAGTCGGTTCTGCGGCTCAGAATCGATAGATTGTGTGACAATACAAAGGCATTCGATGTGAAGAGCATTAATATAGTGGCCGAACATCACAAGTATAGCTACCGATAGTCTATTATAATTGTCGAACAATCGGCGTTTGAAACGCATTTCAAACATAGATATGATTTAAGGCACGAAAGAAAACAACAATTCGTATACGTCTGGCCAACAGTTCAGATGACGAGCTATACGTTTGTGTCAAATATACGCTTTGGTTGAAGTGATTTGTTTTTGCATAACATTCAATTGTAATAATTTAAGCATGTTTGGTTTGGGCAACACATGTCGCCCATAGGTCAGCACCAGTCGGCTCTATAGTTAAACTCTTTGAATAGTAGTTGTTCTTTGGCTGCAAGTGTTCGCTGCTCTTTGGGTGGACTCAGCACCGGCTGTTCAGAAGTAAACTCTTCGTCAAAATTAGTCACGTCTTCAGGCGATTGGACAGTTGGGACGAACGGAGGTTTGGTTTTACGAGCAATCAAGTCGTCCCAATTGATGTGCTTTGGATCGGTTAAAGACATTGTTTTGATTAACAAAATATATCAATATTTGACAATAATATCAAATACCCTAAAGAACGCCTGTTTTTTCACGTCTTCGGCGTCGCGTTCGCTCGAACCCAGTCTTCGTTCGGGATTTTTGCGCAATAACTGAAATGTTATGTTAATTACGGTATAAATGAAACATACAAACATGTATTAAATTCATATATAATTAAGTCATTCCATACCCGTCTCATAATAGCAATAGACTCGAGCGACAGAAACCTCGGATATCTGACCTCATCGTTGACTATACTGTCGAACACCTCTTCCTCGTCATCGCCAGGAAATGGAGACTAAGTTTTCAATTAATAGTTAATATATTAAAAAATAAATCATTAAAGTAATGACAGATTGACAGACCTCTCCCACAAGCATTTCAAATATAAGTACTCCAAAGCCCCACCAGTCGACGGCTCGGGTGTAAGAGGTCTCAGTCAGTACTTCAGGCGCTAAGAACTCTGGAGTTCCGCAGAAAGTGCCGGTTCTGTCTGCATAGCCAATACCCTCTTTGCAGAGACCAAAGTCTGCTATTTTGACGTATCCGTCCCGATCCAGAAGCAGGTTATCCAGCTTTAGGTCTCTATTGGTGTAGAGTTAGGTTAGATTCGGTTTAGTTTAGTTACAATTCAAACTAAATTGTTGACAAACCTGTAGACAATGTTGTTTATGTGCAGGTATTGAAGGCCCAGCACTACACAGGCCGCGTAGAAGATGGCCCGGGTCTCATTGAATATGTCATTGTGAATGTGCATCATTAGGTCGCCCCCACAGGCGTACTCCATCACAAAGCAGACGTGTTGACTGGTTTGGAAACACGCAAACAAATTGACCAAAAATGGATGTCTAACCCGAGTGGCCGTCTCGAAGATCCGTTTCTCAGCCATAAGACTCTCGACTTCGTCTCTGGCAATAATGTCACCCTTTTTAAGGGCTTTAATCGCAAAGTATTCGTCAGTTTTCTTGTGTTTACTTAGTATTACCTGAAGTAGAGATAAATATTAATTATTTATTATTATTATTGTTATAAATAAATAATATTTGCAATACTTTTCCGAAATGTCCTCTTCCGAGAACACTAATGAATTCAAAGTTTTCTAAACCGATTTCCACAGAAAAGATATCGGCTTTAGAAGTCATGTCTTCATCTGGTAGTTCAACAATGGGCTCAGGACTGGGAGAATAGCCAATCCGTACACTATTAATATCAATACTGTCGTCAATACTGTGAATATTACTAATTTTTAAATTATTGATTGAATCGATTATCTCAGGCGACGGCTCTTTAATGACAGGACTGGGAGTTATCGTATCATTAGATGAGGTGGAGATGTCGTGAAGAAAATCGAATTCATGTAATGCGGACCCGATTTGCGAGTCGTCGTCGAATTGGGTTACGATTTCCGGTTTATTGATAATACTTTGATTTTGAGAACAATTGTTAAGAGTTTTAGAATCCGTTCGATTCGATCCGTTTTTTGGTTTAGTATAAGAGACGGAATCAGTAAATGAAATCTCATTAGACTTTATTTGGGAACTAATAGTAGTGTTTGGGGACGAGATGTTCTGCTCAGAGGACGCCTGAGGTAATGCCCGTTTCATGAGCCGACCCCAAGTCGCGACATTGATGTTCATCTGATTGGGTCGGAGAAAGTTCTTGCCCTTATGGCGGAACAGCTTTTGGCGCTGGAGTTTCGGTTTGCGGGAAATCATTGGATTCAAAAACTTAATTTCCGCGAAAAGGATTCCCTGTGGCTCCAGATGTAGAGCAATCCCGTGCCGGTTGTCGTCTATGAACTCCTCGAGTCGGACAAACTTAAGCGCACATAAGGAGCGCCAGTCGTGCCAATAGATCTGAATCTCAAGCTCTCGACTTCGGTCCAGATCTAAGCTGAACCGCTGGTCCCAAGCCTTTTGACTGCAGGGCTTCCAAGTGGTCTGACCCACAGTCACATTATCCAACTTAAGGACAGACATTATTTCGTTCGAAATCTCATCTTTTATAGAATAAGATCGCGAAGACGTCCGGCCGAGTCCTTTGGACCGCACCAGACTGCGCAGGTCACCCGACACCGAATTGATTCGGGAGCGGCCGGGCACGTCTTCGAGCAAGCCCTGGCAACCAATGAGTCTGACCTCCAGTTTGCCGGTCACGGCCGCGGGCTTTGATATCGTAGACGGAGTACTGCTTTGGACGCTATCTTTGCCACTGCTATAGGCAATGGTCGGGGAATAGATGGTTGGGTTCGCCGCCTGACTGTTGTCCAGTTCTACCTTAAGTACCGCCGATTTGGGAGATCCGGGCGGCAGCTGTTGGCGACACATATCGAGTGCTTTACGCAAAACATCGACTTTTTGACTGGACTCCAGAAGACTGGACTGGGCCTCCTGTAGGGCCTTCTTATCACTGACTTTAGAGCTCTGAAGCAATTTAATGACGTTTTTGGCGCCGTCGACAACAGCCACTTCCACTTTGAGCCGATGGCGCAGTTCTTCTGTTCGCAGTTCAAGCGGAGACATAATTTCTGGTAATTTAGTGGCACTCGGATCAGCACCAGATGAACTGTTAGCACCAGTTGAGACAAACGGCTGTCCGTTGTCGTACATATCGTTGAACTCCTTTTGTTTGACTTTCATAATCATCATTCGGATGTATTCCATCTTTGCCTTCGCGTCGGCCAACATCTGCTGCGCTTCGGCCAACAATTTGCGGTTAAGGCGACTGTCCTTCGAGTTGGCGCCGGAATACATCTGAATCATGTTCTCCGCGCCCTGTTTTACCTTCATTTCAATCATCTGCTGCTTCTCCAGAGACTGGAGCCGTTGAGCCGCAGCCGAAACCACTGTATTGTCCGCACTGTCGGTGTCCTCTCTGTCCGAACCCGTCAGCGATTGGTCGCTATAGTCAACCGAACTCTGGCCGTGATTTACCACAATATGGGCATTCAGTTCTTGGAGGTCTTCCTGTAATTCCTGTAACTTATTATTCGATTTTTTAACAATAGAGTTGACGTTAGACAACGACTTCTTATCGGTGGTCACTCTCCTCAGGTTCTCTGCGCCCTCTTTGATCTTCAGTTCTTTGCGGATCTCTTCCTTGACATTGCGTTTCAAGTCTTTGAGCTTCAGCTGAAGATCGGAATCACTTAAGTCTTGGGCTAAGCCGTACTTCAGAGACAGTTCACAAATTGGAGTCGAATTCATCGCTAAACCAATTCTATAATACTTTTTGGTTTGCAATACAAATGTCTTTAAACGAATCGTTATTAATACTAATTATCAAAATTAATTCAAATTTAATTAAAAGTTTTAAACTTAATTCAGTCAATAGTTAATTATATTTATTTTTAAAAAAAATTACCTAAAAATTCAAACACCAATTGAATTGATCAATAAAATAGTGACCAAATATGTAGTGATTTTAAACTAAAACATATCATTAATTCAGTCTTTGTTTCAGATAATAAAATACAACAAATAAAGAGTTTAATTAATATTTATTTATTCAATTATTCAATAATTAATTATATAATAATAATAATAATGAAAACATAACACAAACCAAAACAACACAAAAATTGTTGATATGATTGAAAGCTGACACTCGATAAACACAACACAACTGTCCGTTTGCTTTGTAAGACAACGCCATCTGCAGTCGATTAATGTGCGAAATAGAAAGAATGAAAGCGTATAATATTCTACTGTAATATCGATATACAGTTTATTATACAGTATTGTATGATTGCATTTGAAGCCAACATTGGGCGCAAATGTGTTTATCTGTAAAATAAGGCAAAATCGCCACAAGTTTTATATAATATAGGAGTTTAGGTTCGCCACTATTTTTAGTAACTCTCGTCTCACTCTCAACAGTATGTAATGCAAATGCATTGCAGTTATGTTGAACCCAACACGCAATCCGACACTTGTTCTTAGCTCTTAAGTCACATCAATTGTCTCGTCAGACACTTCTTCACTACTTTTTCCCACTCTTTCCATATCTTTCGATAAATAATTTTTTGTTTTTCTAATTCTCTTATTACTCGTCACACGACTAAAGACAAAACATTGAATTATTGTTAAAAGACTGAATTAAGTGCTTTTCTCAACAAAATTATATATATTTGTTATTAACAAACTTTTCCCATTCTATTACTGATTAATATCTCGATTCTTGAATTAAAGGTAAGATTTATAGAATTGTATTTTACCAAGCAACTATATAAAACAATTAACCTGTTTATCAACTTTGCTATGACTTTCGCTAAACTTTTTTTTCTAACCAAAAGTTTTGAATTAAAAATTTGATCACAAATTAAGTAAATTAGAAATTTATTCGTAATAATTAATTATAGAAATTATTGTTGAAATGGTTTGCTTTGAATTCATGCCGTTCTTATGAATTAGTATTCAATTTACACAAATCATACACAAAATTAGGAATATATGCCGCTTAGTATCGAAACAAATATTAGCTCAATTTTTAATAAATTTATTCTATATAAAATTGAGACAAATTATATTTACTTTAGAAACTATACTAAGTTATAGTGAGAATAAGAATTATATTTATTTGAAAATGAAAGTCAAAATAATTGATCTATATTTTGGTCAACTCTAGCAAAAGTGTTGAAATTTATGTTCATCGCAACCCACAGAATATTGATTTTATGACGACTTTCATTCAGTTAAAACTTAATGAAATTCTTTTACTTTTTTTTTGTAAATAAGATTTTTTATATTAGTTTTTGCATTTCATTAAGATTTAAGGCAAATATTTTTGAATTAAAAACAATTTCTAGAGCGACAACAAACTTAGAAATACTTTTTAAGATTAGAATTAAAGTAATTTAAAAAACAAATTTAAGAAAAAACTTTTGGAAAATTAAGTGCATACGAAGTGATTATATCGTACAATAGTTTAAATCTGCTAAATATTTAATTCCGTTACACAATATATTCCGTATATTTAAAATTCTATACTTTAGATAAATTCTAAAAATACATGAAATCTCAGAACAAATTAACTGTTTTCCCATTAATTTGTTTTTATCAGTAAATGTTAGTCAACATACTGTCTGACACTAATAATGTTAAAAAGCACCCATAGCTCGAATAAGTTATCGAAATAAATATCACTAATGATTCAATATATAGTGTAACTGAGCTCTGAAAACGACTGACTTTTGCCGATTACTCGTTTCGTACAACTGTCCAAATGGTCAGAAGTGATGTTACAAAACCCATATATTAATAGAAATTATATTTATTATACATTACTTTATATTAAAGGGACATACTCATATTTGCAAAATAATCCTAAAATGTTTATTGAATTTCAAATAGGCTTATATAGTAAAAATTATATATATATATAATTTTTACTATATAAGCCTAGTTGAAATTCAATATATATATATATATTTCTGTTTTGTTTCAGATTAACTTAATCTTTTTGTTACTTTATGTGAAATTTTCTATATTTAATTTTCTTGCTGTTTCTACTAAATATTTTTAAAATGTTAATAAATATAATTTCTAAATAAATAATTTTAATAAATGGTTTCAGCAAAAATTTTTGAAAAATTTATTTAAAATGCTTTGATTAAAAATTTCTTTTTCTAACAAAGTCAATATTTTGAAAGAATGTCAAAATTAATTTTGTTCGTAAAATTCTGAAAGAAACTTTTTTGTAGTTAAGGTGTAATTTTAAAAAGTATATTAATTTTATATTTGTTATAACTTATAAGAAATAATATTATTACAAAAATTATATAACTGAAACCAATATATTTATTAAAAAATTTTATCATTG
Organism: Belba bartosi; assembly: GCA_034693685.1. Lineage (NCBI taxonomy): Eukaryota > Metazoa > Arthropoda > Arachnida > Sarcoptiformes > Damaeidae > Belba > Belba bartosi. The sequence continues at coordinate 17,762 of JAQFXP010000945.1, forward strand.
CAAGCTTATCTTAAATTAAAATTTTTTAGTTAAACAATTTTTGCATTGTTTGTTGTATCTATTGATTTAGGCTTAAACAATATATTTAAAACTTTTACGTTGTATTAAGTCTAAAAGGAGATGGGAGGAAAGAAGCAAACTGAGTAATCTATAATTTATAAGTTCGGTAATTCTTTTGTAAAAGAGCTACAAATATTTCCAAAAATAGTGTAAATTATTTAATTGTTCTATTTGTAATTTAAATCTATGTTTTATTGTATTTTCCAATTACTTAAGTGATTAGAATCATTAGATTTTTTAACTTATATTTATGAGTTTTCATTATACTTGTAATATGTTTTATATATTTGTAAAATTAAAACCTAAGTGTAAATAATAAATTTTTATATAATTATATTTTGTTTATTTATGTCCGATTCTAAAAATATTATATTTATACTGTATTTAGAATTTTTAGGAATTACAAAATCTAAAAGTAAATGCGAAAGAAAGCATTTCACATACTTTAAAAAGATTTTAGATTTACTTAATTTTACTGTAAAATATAGACAGTATTATAGCTTTTACTTTACATCTGGTGAGAAACATAACACGTGATTTAAATTTGAACATTATTATTTGAAATAAAAATCAAAACATAAGTTAAATTTTATGCTATAATTTTATTTTTATATAAATTAAACGAAAAAATTGACAAACACATTTAAGTATAAATTTATAATTAGATAAATGTAAAGTTTTAATTAACAAATAGTTTGCTTTTACTAGAGTATTAATAAAGTTTAAAAAAGATGTAAATAAAAACTCTTTTGTAAAAATTCATTGAAAAAACAATTCAACTATTAAACTAAAATTGCAATAGAATTCCGACAAATGGATTATTAAATTAATTATTTAGTGGATTTAATCAACTAGTTTGCCGTTATAAATTATAAAATTGTAAATGTTAAAAATTGTTTTTTATGTTGAAGAAAAATATTTAGCAAATAATTTTCTGAAAAAACACACATTCCCTTGTTAGTAATATAGTAACTCCTGATAATATTTTATAAAATTAGATTCTCTAACTTTATATAATGTAAAATAAAAAATTTTAAATTTATAATGAATAACAAGCAATAAATATATTACATTACAATACAATAAATTATATGTATGCACAAATTATTAAAAGAGATTTAAGATTGCAACTTTTTCAGGTTGAAGTAGTAATTACATCTCTACAACCCTTAGATCCGTTAACTATTTTGTGCGGATATCTCGAGGAGAAGATCAACTTTTTCAACATTACATTACTGTAATGCAGAAAAACATATTAATTTGTTTCAGAAAATTCACCAATATTGTATTATATTTTATTTTAATTGTATTATTTTGTAAACAACAAATGATAAATTGCATTTATAAAAAAATTAGGATTGTATATTTATTATTTTAGGTTAAATTTGTATAAATTTTTTAACAGAAAAGATTAGAAGTTCTCAAATCAAAATTTTGTATTATGTAGTAAATCTTTAATAAATACACGTATTTGTATATTATACATGTCAAAATAGATTTTTATGAATTTTAATACTTTGATGTTTAATATTCGGACTATGGCTTAAAAATAATTTGAAATCAATATTTGACTTTCAAACATACAAAACATTACATTAGAATTGAATCAATTTTATTTAAATTAGAACAAAATGTTTGGAATAAAAAACATTTGAAAAAGCAGTTTACTATCAAAACAGATTTGAATGGAGATCGTATAAATCGTATATATCGTATATACCGTAGAGTACGATTCGATACTATACTACAAAATATTTTATGGATTTTTACTATAGAATAAAATTACTATAAATGATAAATTTGTATAATGTATTGAAGGCAAAGCAGTTCATTCTTTAGCCGACTTTTCATTCATATTCACATTAGGTTTCCTGAAATAGCTTTGCATTTATTTTTATAATAATCACATACTTTAAGTATTAAATATTTGCATAACTGGTATAACAATAAATTAAAAGTACGAAATATATAAATCACCTAATATTCCGTTAAATAGTTCATTGAAAAGATATGGCAAACGAATGGCTAAATAGCAATTTGAGTCGCGATTTATTCCAATGATTGCAATTAGATTGCAGTTCTGAACAATATTGACGCCAACCCTAAACGCTATAAATATGATATGTTGTTGTGCTATACCTTACATTAGAGACACTATAGTCTATAAGTTAATACACGTTCGACAGCACAGAGTATACAGTATTCAAATATGAATTAACAGAATCGAGAGAATGTAAAACATTTTCATAAATCATTTTTGAATGATAGTAGACTATAAAAATCATTCGTGCATTTGTGTCGGTTACTATTTATGCGTTTGTTGTTCGCGTCACTAAAGTTTACAGAATATTCTATAATTTTATTTGAAGTTTCGATCAAATTTATTTAGAAAAGTAACAGTTATTTAGCAAATTTCTTATAGTCTTAATACTGTACTTAGCATTAAATTACTAAAAAAGTAATCTAATCTGACGAACAATATTTTGAAATTCAAAAAATATCACAAATATTTATATACAAACAGATTTTTTTCATTTTAAAGAATTCTAAAATACATTTCTATTTAAACTCATTAAAAGTTTTTGAAAGAATGAAAAAAAGTTGTCAAAAGAATACATTTCTCTTCCAAAACCTTTTAACCGCTTTTTATCAGTTATTTTAATGATATTGAAGTGACTAATGAAATAAGTTATTTGAAAGGAAAATATTTTTAACATTCTTTTTTATCTTTAATAAATATTAATTTACTAAAAGTATATATTTATTCTCTAATATATTTAGGCCGGTTAAAATATTTCTTTTAATACATATTTTATTTAATATTAATAATTGAATGAATATTAAGTTAAAGCAAAAAGAAAATTTTTGCTACAAGAAAGCAAATTATAGCTTAGATATAAAATAAAATTTATATTAATTATTTTTAAAAGTTTACTAATAGATGTTTTTCTGAATAACTGAACAAATTTTAACAAGAAAAAACATTTTAAACAAATTTAAAGTAAATTATATAAAGAAAAAACATCAATGTTTTCCAACAGTTATGTAGAATTACGAAATAAATTTCGATATTAATTGCTTTTGTGGTTTAAATCGTAAGGTTATAGTAAGAGTCAACTCATCTCTTACTGCACTTCAGATCCCTTTAAATTCCCACAAAAATTATTTATTCTTAAGGCAAATGATTTCTTGTCTGCTTCGGCAAAGTAGTCAGAAATTAATTGTTTCTTTAATAATAAGTTACTATTTTTTGCATTATAAAAATAAACGTCACTTTCCCTCTCAATAATTATTAGTCACCGCTTGTATTGCAAAAGCAATTAACTTACAGTTAATTCATAAATGTTTCGATCAATTGATAGCAATTAAGTCAATATTTTTTTAATTTTGAAAATTTTAATTATAGTCTATAACTTAAAATAGATTTTAGTCAAAATATTGATAAACTATATTCCTTAATAACGATGTTTTATTTAAGTATTACCACTTAAATAGATTTTTTAAAAACAAGTAATGCAAATTTAACCAACCAAAAATAGAAAAAAAACTGAGAAATATTTGAATTAATTGATTAATATATTAAAATAAATTAATTAAATTAAATGTTTAGAACAGATACACAGAAACACTAAATCAAATGAGCGAATCAGTAGCTTTGAAATAATGATCTTCTTATTTGCTGTCAATTGGAATGATATCTAAGATAGAGAGCATAGTCTCAAATATCTTAAGACGATTAAAGTATTGCGAAGATAATTAAGAGCATCCGAAAGAACTATATCTTCAAAGCATTCATTGCTTCCATACAAAGCGGTTCTTCAAATGAATCTGAATTTAACTATAGTTTTGTTATTCTCACTAAAAAACCTTTTTTTCTATACTTAAAACTATACGTCGCGTAAAATCACTATAAAATAGTCAATAATAACGAAATGATAGTTTTTTCTCTTAAAGAAGAATTTCATGGATGAGACTTTGAATTTAATGGATGAGCGATCATTTTTTCAATTCTATATCGGTCTGCAAATTACAGCAAGGCAATGTGAGACAAAGTGAGGCAAAGTAAGCCTACGCATATTTTTATTATTCAAAGCTATGCTTTACTATATTCTACACTCTCACTCTCAGACCTATAGCCAACACATCTTTTATGTTTTACAAAACTATTTTCTCTATCAAAGTTTTGGTGAAACCGAAATTCATTCAGTAATTCATTGATAGAAGTTTGTCACCAGTTTTCAAGCCTATAGTAATCGCAATAGATTTAAGCTCAACTGTTTCGTCAATAAACAGTAAGCCCCCCATAAATACCAAATTTTTTCTTCTTTTGAATTTTACTATTCATTCAGCTTTTGATTCTGACAATAGAGACGCAATTTTCTGACGCATTTTTGGCAAACGTCGCGTCATTTTAGTTAATTCATTGTTGCCTTTCTATAGTATAGCAATGTATTGATATATAACTTACTATTACTATTTTTCTTTACTCTACTTATTGATTAATATTTCTCTTTTTTTCCTAACATTTCAAACTTCGGAAATAGAAAAGAACTTCAAAACTGCTTATGATTTATAATTTTCATTTTACTGTTTGAATTGACATTTTCAGAATTATTTTAATTAAAATTTATCAATCTTTGTAGCCTATGACTAAGCTATAAAATTCTTAGTATTAAGCGTATATAAAATACATTTTTATATATAAAAACCAATTAATTCAGTTAGAACATATAAGATTAATTTATTAAATTATTGTTTTTAAAGTTTTTTTAAACTAAACTATTAGTAATTAAAAACATAAGCCAAAAGATTAAACCTCATTAAACACTACTTATAAATATATTGAGAACTTGTTATGCTAAGTGGGATGAATAGATACTAACATGTAACATATAAGTTCAAAAGCAAAAGCTAATAGGGCTGTAGAAGATGTGCTATTTTGGTACTCAAGAAAAGATTAAAAAGAAATTTGATTACATTATAAATTATAAATGAAATTTCTCCCCATCTTCTCGTATTCTCTCTCTCTCTCTCTCCCCTCCCCCTCTCTCTCTCTCTCCTGCTCTCTCTCTCTTTCTCCTTCTCTCTCTCTCTCTTTCTCCTGCTCTCTCTCTC
>JAQFXP010000946.1:0-22934 GCA_034693685.1 Belba bartosi
TTTTCTCGGACCAAATGCTAGGGGGGGATAAATGCCAATTTTCAAAATCAGGGGGGGATTTTTGGCTGATCCCCCCCCCTTCACAATCCCTGCTTATAGATGCTTAATGATAATCAGCAAGTTTGGTTTTCGGTGCAAAATAGAAAATTTTAAATATCTTAACTCAATTTGATTCATATTTCAATTTTAACACAAAATAACACAATGTAATTTATACATGTACTAAGCTCAAAGATTGAAAGATTAAGTATATAATTATCAAGTTAAAATTTTAAAACTTTGATTTGAGTTAAGTTAAGACTCTGCCGGGGGTTCTAATTGGGAGGATATGGCTATTTTGCACCGAATACCAAACTTGCTAGTTATAATTCTTAAAAATTATTTGGTAATTTGCAGCATGCATGTTTAGAAAAATAAGCATTGCAGCTAAATTTATTAATTTTTGTGTGATAGTCTATACTAATAAGTTATATACAAAATATAATTATTTTTAAGTTATAGAAAAATTTTTATTTAATAATTAGAATTTATTTAATTAAAAAATTGCTTTTTATAAATAAAACAAGAGCTGATAAAGAATAATTAATCAAAATTCCTCATAATTTTTAAAATCTCCATTTATTCTCCTACTATTGGGTCAGCGAAAAAGTACATTCTATGTGTTTCAAGTTTTTTTGAAAATATAAAATAAAATATATATTAATAATTATTTCATTTGTGCAATAATAAATTGTAATAAATGATTGAGCCAGGATAAATAAAATGACATCAGTTTGAAATTTAAAAAATATTATTATTATCCATGACGAAATATAAAAATACCCAATACTACAGTGCATTAGCCCTACTATTTATTATACCTCTGCAGGCCATATATAAAAAAGATTTCCAAAATTAAGCTGGTTATTAAAGTTAAAAAACTAATCTGATTAAAGATTACTAGTAATTACTTGAAAATTTTTAAATAAAATTATGCTTATAATGTACTCTTGCAGTTAAAGTAACAACGAAGCAAAGAGCTTATAAATGTTTAGAAAATATGAATGCGCGACCTGTTGTCGATCACTATTAATACATTTAATCAATATATACAGAATGTTATCTTTTCTATTATTAATTAATCATATTAAGAAATTTTAAATTACAATCTTTTAGTACAAAATGTATGCATGCGTTGAGAGAGTGTCTAAATACCATAATAATAAAATGTTTGTGAAATTTGATGAGAAACTGATAATCATCGCAAACGTGCATACAGTCACACAGTATATACAGTATTACTGTAATAGTGTATGCAGTGATAATGTAAGATCCAATACCTGTACCGTATAGTGTATACTGTATTTGCAATAAAGAGTAAAACAGGTTTTCCCTATATATCCGAGTGTTCGACAGGAAAGCAGTGATACAGTGATACAGTAACAGTAGTGGTACTAATGGTTAGGCCATGTTTTGATAGTCTCAATGACGTAATGACGTATGACGTGAGCGAACGACTGGTTTGGATGCCTAACGACATGCGCTTTGAGACCTGTTTTTAGTTATATTTCAATTGTAATAATAATAATAATTTTCGACTAAATATCTCTATTATTGTTGACAACGATTTTGTGGACATTTAAATGATTTTGGAGAACAACTCAATACAACACTACTCGACAATTATCGTCAACAAAGAGGTAATGATTTGTTGTTTTCAATCCTAATCACAATTTAATGGATGATTGACTGCATTTGTATTGATCTGATGTTCAAACTTATGCCAAATCTGTTCATCAAATGAGAGAAATGTTTGCATTTATTGCGTTATCTCTTCACTCATTCCTATTATACACTCATTCAGTGATTCAAATCATTTTCAAATTCAGATTATATTTAAATTCTAATCGTTTTCTAATATCAAGATTTTGTTAAATATTTCAATTCTTAAATCAATAGATTATTACTATTATTATTATTTTATTTATTCAATACAAATAGCGATAGTATTTACAAAGAATTTGCGTTAATATTCAATAGTATTAGTAATTAAAAGACATTTATTGAAGCGATGCCTAAATTGATAGACATTTTATGTAATAAATAAATCGATTTATTATTATTTTTATTGTAATTATAAACTTATGCTCGAAATGCACACAATTTGCGACATTTGTGACATTTGTTCGCATCAATTAATGCCTATTTTATGAACAATTGTTTTATTTAATATAAAATTAATTATTATTACATTATATTTGAGCCTTAACTGACCGAAAGACTTGAGTATTGATCGAAAAGCTTTGGCTAAGAAATTAAATATAAAAGTCTTTTATTCAAGACTTGAATTTTTGCTTAATGTATGAAACAATTGTTGAAATTCTTATCGATTGATCAATAATTGTCATTATTTTCTGTTTTATTGTTTTATACATATTATTAAATAAATTGTTGTTTATTGTAAAAAACATTATATAATTTGTATTAAATTTTTTAAATCATTAATTTTATTATTAATGACTTTAAGCCAATAATAAAATTAATAAAATATAATCGTAACTCAATTTAATGATATATTAATATTTTTTTATATCAATGAATATCTAAATTCTTATCAATTATTACCTCATTTTCAAGTATCTTATTTTTAAGAATTTTAGTAAAAATAATATTATTGTTAATAGTTTTGATAATTATTTTATTTCCTAATAGATATTTAGTTTTTTATTTTAAAAATAATAATTATTAGAAATTAAATATGCTAGAATTTGTCGAAATAATCTTGAAATTTAGTCTTTGTAAATTTATAACTTAAACATCGAGTTATTTTAAAACATTATTTTGCATATAATTGAGATTTTAATTAGAATTTTAAAAAGATTTACATTGCAATGACTTTGAAAATATCTAAATTTAAATAATAACAAATTTGAAGTTATGTACGAAATACTTATTAAATTAATTTTAAAGTTTGGGTCAATTTATAGCTGACTTTATTTTTACGAATTTGTTGCCAAATATTTCAAATAATTTATATTTATAACAGTTATAACTTATGAGTAATTGCCTAAAGAATTAGATATCAATAAGTTGTTCACAATGTCTACAAAAGTCTATTTTTATCTTCAGAACCAATGCCAAAGACCTAACTATAGAAGAGATTCTGAATTTCTTTTTCATAATTTTATTTGAGCCAAATGTTGTATAATTTTAATTTTAATTAACTAATCGACGAAAAATTGTTTTGTTTTTACGAATCGAAGTAAAAGTTATAATTTCGATAATTTATGTATCAATTAATTATCTGTATAATTAAATTCATTGAAATATTTAACATTGAATTGATATTGAAAAACAAGTTTCGAAAATAAGAGCAAAATATTTCAATCATTAACTACAATGACTGCTAAAAAATTTATTTAATAAAGAATTTCATCAATTGTTTTGTTCTTCAAATTTAGTGTAGATTTAGTGCAGAAACTGATTTACTCAATGAAATACTTGAGTTTGTTTAGAATTAGCTTAAAATTAGAAACAAAAATATGTTCTTCTGTTAAAAATAGAGAGTTTTGATTGATTTGTTGTTTTTACCAAATATATGAATTTATTTTTGCGATTTAAAAAACTTTTCTCGTGTTTGACTCAAGTGCTGATCATCTGAATGAAGTAGTCGAACAGTGAGTCAGGAGGCGAATCCCGGGGTTGACCAGATCCCTGACCACAAGCATCTGTGTTTGACGAATGTTGTCGCTTAGACTCGTCTCGTGTCGATCGTTAAAACAGCCCTGAATTCCAAATTCAATTATGTTTGTCGACAGAGATCTCAATCTATCTGTTCATTCAAATTGATATAAACTCTTAAATCTAATTCACTTTAAATATAACGATTCGATTGTATAGAAAGACTAAACCAAATCAAACCAAACCGTTCTTTCAATTTGTTTTTATCGAAATATTTTTGTTAATTATGTGAATATTTGTGTCATTTTGTAAGGAATTCCAAACATAAGATCCGGTAATTATTTTATATTGTAGTCAAACAATACATAAATTTAAGAAAATATTAATTAACTTTTGAATAAAATTAAATAAAGATTTAATACCAAATCGATAATGAAGGCCCGAATGAGGAAAACTTCTGCTTCGATAGACGTGTCGTATTCAGAACAGAGCGGTTCCGACGAAACCCTCCATTCATGCAGTTCTAACTCAAAGGTTAATTATTTTAAACATTTTTGAAAACGGATTAAATAATTGTTTTTTATGCTAAACATCTGATTCAAGAGTTTGGACGTATGCGTCAGCGAGAGTCGTATTGATCGAATGCGTAAACTCTTGTCGTCTCCGCTGTTGAGACGTAAACCCAATTGTCAGAAGTCTTTGATTCAAATATCTCAGTCCGAGTCGAAAGTGTTTGGCGTTTCTCTCGAAATGCTATCCCATTCCAACTCAACTGACGAGCCGTTCATTCCATTTGTCATAACTCGTTTGTGTCATTACATTGAAGACTCCGGCGGACTCTTACAGGAAGGGCTCTTTCGGATTAGGTATGGGATCACAATATTTGATTAATTATAGACAAAAATATTTATATAAATATTATATATAGTGGTCGGACGACAATAATCGACAAATTGAAGCACTCGTTCGACACGAGCGGTGATGCAAACCTTGAAACTGAAGGCGATATCGCCTCCGCTTCTGCTTTACTTAAACTGTTTTTGCGAGAACTGCCGCAACCGCTCATTCCCGAGACCTATCAGTTTTTAGATGCCATCAAAAGTATTGAATTTTATTTTAAAGACATTTAAGTTTGAAATCTAATTAATGGAAAACTGATTAATCGATTAATGGGTATATTTTAGATTACGAAACGGATGAACAGACATGTGTTCACAATCTGAGAGCTTTGGTTACGAGACTTCCCGACGAAAACTACTATACATTGAAGTATTTGTCGAGTTTTCTCAATCGAATTGCTCTTCAAAAAGAGAATCGAATGACTTCTGCAAACTTAGGTTTGAATTATTTAATCGAATAGTTATTGAATTTGAGTCTTAATTGAGTTGATTTGTAGGCATTGTATTCGCGCCAAACATATTCAGAGTTAGTGTCGATAACTATAAAGGACTTCGCGAACAATCGATTGCCAATGAAGTGGTTTCGCTGTTTATAACCAATTTTGTTGAAATATTTAGCGCCGATTCGGCTGACAATGCCTTCCAAGCCATGTGTCCGCTAACGGTTCAGATTCCGGACATCGGTCTAAACACATCATTAGCTCTCGAATTAGCCGATAATCAATTTGAAGCCGAAATACCGGCTCTTCTTTTGCAGAGCACAACAACTCAGGAAAATATATCGAACCGAAAACGCAAAGAAAGCAAATGTCTGTCCAATTCTCCGCCATTTCGGTCCAATTCAGAGGAAATTCTATTCGATTCTAAGAACAAAGATATGCGTCGATGCAGTAGTGATGAGAATGTCTTGAATAATGCGTTCATAACTGCGGTCAACAAATTCGAAAATTTGAATTTCCGCAACACTTCGAGTCCACACCCGCCCGAAGCCAAACGAAGGGAACTGGAGAGCGAGAGACTGCTTGAAGAATGTCAACAGAATATCACTTTAGAAGAGTTTAACGAAAAGTACGATTTGAAAGAACAAAGTGAACAAAAGTCAAGTGTTTTTGAAAGACAAAACTCTTTTAATGAAGAGATTCATAACATTTCGAGTGATTTAAATGAAAATTTCGATTCTTCTAAAGAAAATATAAATCAAAACCAAAACCAAAACGTTTTGTTCAAAACCTGTCAAATCTCTCTATCGAGTGATGAAAGGAATTGTCGGCCACTTCTGGAGATAACTCCGACTGAAAATCTGAATAATAATAGTAATAATAATAATAATAATAATAATAATAATAATAATAATAATAATAATAGAAATGCTTTGAATTGTGTGGACAATAGAGTGGCGGATCTAAAGGAAAAGATCCCTCACTTGGACTTCAAGACTATGTATCAGAATTCGGAAGCAAACGAACCAATTCTGTCGGAACACCGGTATAGTTGGCCGCGAACTTCACATGAGATCGAAGCTACCGGAGCGGCCGAACACTCGGCTAACATGCCATCGAACTCAGTGTCGCAGTTCTTGAAGAAAGCCGTTTCATATGAGGCACCGCTCTCTCCCAGTGCTTACAGATCTTATTTAAGTAATCGAAACATTCATTTGGATCCAACTATACCTCCGACGCCACCCGTCGAACAAATACAGATATTCGCGCCTTTGCTCAGAGACGCCAAACACATTGAGACGACAAACACAAGCATTCGATCGATTACTAAGAAAATACAAACAATTAAAAAGAAAATAAAACATTTCGAACACGAATTCGAAAAAGAAAATGGATTTCGACCATCACTTGAGCAGAAGATGAGTTCACCTGAAGTTCGGATTCATATAAACGAAATGAATTGTTTGAAAAAAGACTTAAAGGAATTCAAAGACGACTTATATATGGAAGTGGTTTCGACTTCGGATTCGAATCGGAATCGCCTTTCGATCGAAACCAAAGAATTCAATTGTAATAAGTCTTTGATTAATATAAGCGAAACCATTAAAGAGATCGAAAGAACTATTGAAGAGAAGAGGAAGTCAGCCGATCGGCCGGACATTCTCGACCAAATGACTTCCGAACAGATAGTTGAGGAGAAGCTCACTCTTCAGAAGGCATTGCTTCGATTCGAAGCGCTTTACGGTCGGCCCTCAACCAAGGTCTGGGTCATATAGTCTGAGTCTTATGTCTTAGTCTGAGTCTTGTGTTAACTTTTAACAAAATTCTCTTCTCTTGTCTACTATAGGCCGAGCGCGACATTGTTCGACCTCTTTATGATAGGTTAGTCTCGTATTTAATCTAATATAAAGTTTTTGTTCTAAAAGTAATTTCAATTAATAGATACCGAATAGTGAAGCGAATGGTCGCTAAAACAATGCCTCCAAAACTCGGCAGCAAAGACTCAGTTGAATTGCAGCCAATCCTCGAACACATAGCTATGGACTTTACGTCTCCCTCCCATTCCAAGAGTGAAGTGATTGCTTCGAATCCAAATCTAAATTTAAATCCGAATACAAGTGATCCAGACGTCGGTGCTATCGATGAAAATGAAATTATCAATAGTTGCAAAACTAATGGCAAAGATTTGAAGACTCAAACTCTTCAGTGCAATAATTTACACGAAATGTCTTATTCAGAGCTAAACAAACTGTTGGGCGAAACCCGACTTCAGAAAAGGAATTTGAGAACTGTTTTGAGAGACTTTGAAAATGATTTCTTCAAAATAATGGGTAGAAAAGTCGAGAAAGAAGATAAAGTCAATATGGGATCAGTTTATACCAATTATAAGGTTTGCTCATTATTTGTCATTTCTTTTATTTAGTTATTCTTTTCAATTATAGATTAAATATATAACCAATCGATTAAAGCAGACATTTATCGTTTAGTTGTCTTTTCAATAAATTTCAGTTTTTATTATTAATCGAATGTTAGAGTAATTGCTCTTTAAATGATTTTTTTGTCGATTTGCAGTCACGAACCCAAACTAAATCAATAAAAAAAATATTATTTTATATACAGTTTAACAAACAAATGGTTATATTTATCTAAATTTTTTATGTATTTACGGATTTGTATTGCATTAATGTTTATTTCAAATATTTGCTATTAATATAAATTAAAGTATTTTTGTTTGAATTCAATCATTTATAGCACACAAAAGGAAAGTTGCGTTTATTGGAAGCTCTGGTGTCTAAACATGAGTCGCAAATAATTATGTTATAGTTTGGGAATATATTCAAAGCAACAACTTTTGCTCATTTTATTCTTCAAATTGTCTGTAATTTGTATTAATATTGTGTTTAAAAATTGTTCAAAAATTAAATGAGTCCTGAATTTGAGCTTTGATTTCAATATTTGATATTCAATTCGAAATAGTTATCACATTTCGAGTCATCTCAAGTGCTAACAAATTAACTCAAAAAACATATATTTATATCAAAACATTTGCTTCAATTCATCGCTAATTTAATTTGGATTTCATTTTCAAACTTTTGTTTAATTTATTGCTAGAAATCAAAGACTGATTCAATGGATTCATTAATTGCTTAACAATGAAGTTCTCTATATTATAGAGTTCTGTAAAAGAGTTTGTTTTATATGAAATCATATAAAATAGATTCGAAAAAAACAATTAAAGAAATAATTGACTTATTTTTCGACAAATATGTCATCGATTTGTAAAACTGAGTGAATCTTCAATTAATCGTAACGTTTCTCTAATTTACTTTTCTATTTCATTGTATTTATTCGATTTAATGCATGTCTTATACTATATATAAATTATATATATATTATATATACAGTATATAGATATATATATATATATGTGTGTCTAATATTAATATTAAGCTTTAATTAACTTATAATTAAATATTAATTAATACTCATTTGAGAGCATTTAAGTCGTTTTCTTATATAATATTGTTGTTTTGCTATAGATTTATGTTATTATTCGACACTTATTGTACATAAATACAGATTACTATTACTAACGGTATATACAAATTATATATAATATATATATAATATAAAAGCAAACGAACATTAAATTTATTGAAGAATTTGTTGGTTTAGTTTCAAAATATAGGGGAACTTACGGTTGAATAGTTAATGCATTTATATTAAGGATTTAAAACTATTTTCAAATAAATTATAATCAAATGAAATGTATTATTCAATAGTAATGTTAACTTTATATTATTGAAAAATAATGTTCAAAAAAAGACTGAATTTTATCTAAAAGCAAAATTTTTTTTTCAACTTCGAGCGATTAAAGAGTTTAAAACTAATTTTCTGGAAACAAAATCACAAAAATAATTGTATTATTAATATTAATAATTAGTTATTGAAAATCTCAATTCAAAACAACCCAAACCTCATGTTTCATGTTTTCCAAGATCTGAATTCGCATTGATTTTAATAAGTTGTAAATTATTAATAAATCGAATCAAATCTAATTAAATTGATTTAACATTTATTTCTTCAATTGCTTAAAAATAGTGTATAATAAAGAGGTATAAAAAATAAATATAATAATAAACAAAATGTTATTTTAAATTGCATAACAAATTTCAAGAATTGAGCAAAAATTGGTTTATGTTTGGCTACGAATTGATTAATTTCATGAATAAAGTAAAACAATATTAGAATTCTCGGTATTATTAGTCTTTCTTCGATTTGGGCCACAATTTCGGTTAAAATTATTCGATTTGTTTTGTAAACAATTTTTACGCTTCGGATAACTGTCTGAGCAGTTAGAATGGGAATGACCTGACAATTGAAATAACATATATTTAATAGTAATAGTATTGACAATATATAAAACTTAAACATTTGGTAAATACCATAAAATCCTATATTATTGTTGTTGTTGTCTCGAGAGCTCGGATTTGAATTTCCCGTTTCTGACAAACTTTGATACGAATGTCCGACAAAACCAGTTCCGCTGTTATGACTGATTTGTCCAATACTTGTCGTGTAATGACTTATTTTCCTCCGCTTTCTCTCCACTCCATCCAAGTCAAGCTCTTTGGGCTTATAGGTGAAGGGTCGGGGTTCGCTATACTCGCCATCCCGGGGCCGGAACAGTTGCAAATATACCTGAACCGAACTCTCGATATTTTGATCTTTATAGGGAGGCGTCCGGAACACAATCGCCACCTGAGACACCATTTTTGGTTTTGAATAAGTTTTGACTTTGACTTCAATCTAAATACCTGGTGATGAACATCGGCTTCGGAGAAGTGGCCAAACGCTTCCCAAAGTTGATTGCCTTCGCTGTCGGTCTCGAAAAATCTGATTTTGATTTCCTTTTTGTTGACTTTTTCGCACAAAAGAAACACCTCTTCGTCTCCTTTAGTTAATTGTACATGCTCATTATTTATTTATAAATTTAACTTCTTAAACATTATAGAATTCTGTTAAAAATTAATTATAAAAAGTAGCTTTAAAACTAACTATGAAGTATCATTTTAGCTAATTAGTAATTACTGTATAAAAACAAATATACTTTTGAATATTTAGCTGCTTTTAACCTCAACTAACCCATTGACTTAACTCATTAATGAGTTTTAAATTAAATTCTAATTAATTAATTGAATGAATAAACATTTAGTTTATAAAAAGTAATCTGTGCTTAAAAACAAAAATTGCCTTGATTAATGAATAGTCGTCAATACAGTTGACTTATCCATCAGCTTATAATTGACGCCTTTTTAAACTATTTTTTATACTTTATATTAATAATAAATTTATTAAATTTCAGCTTATACAGTACTATTAATACATTTAATTATACTTTTATAAACAGACTTATGTCAGACAAAAACATTAATTTAATTCATTATCATTCATTAATTCATTAAAGTAGATTTTTATGTTAAATTCAAAGTTTATTTGCGATTAAAACCTGTTTTTCTTTAGTGCCAAAAATTAATTTTTTTAGAAAACGAATATTTTGGTTAAATAAAAAATAATTAATTTGAGTGACAGACCTGTTGCGGGTCCGCAGTATTTGTCCATTCGGACTATTTTCAGTTCTCCCGAATCTGGAGATTCTGTCGCAAGTTATTCACAATTAATAAATTGAACCGAAATTTGTAAAACAAATGAATTAATCAATTACTTTGATTGGCGACCGGACGAGAGAATATAGGCTCACAAATGGCATAACTCAAGTCGTTTTCATATATGAAAGCCTCAAAACATATCTTAACTGAATTCAGATTCATATCCTTGGCCTCCCTTTCCGTCTCCTCACGAATTCGCTGTTTATCGATATCTGAAATTGAATTCAAAGTCAGAAAAGGTTTAAATATATTGATATAAAATTCGAGTGATAGCAGACCCGACAAATGCGATGGATTGTCGGCAATGAAGGAGTTGTGAAGCGCCAGAGTTTGGTCGAGTTTGCGTCTGTAGAGTATATCCGGAACTTCTTTCTTACCCACGAATAGAATTCCCAAATTTTGAAAACTATTTAAATTAAATTAATTCAAATTTAGATAAACAATCAAGCAATCAAGTTAGTTTTATGCGCTTACGAGGCAATCATATCGGTGACGGGTAGAGTACAGTGGCCGGAGTCGTTGCAATGCCTTCCCATCAGTTTGTGGACGTGACTCTTCGGCTGCTCTTCGTTGGTGTAAAGACTGGCCCTAATGTACACTTGACTCGACGACTGATAATTTTCTAACTTTTAAAGCATTTTATGTTAGTTTTGAACGACTGTTGAATCAAACAATCCATACCTTAATAGTTGGGTAAGTTTTTTTAGTTTGTGAACTATTTTCACCCGTAAGTCCCCCGTGAGAGCCCTTCTCACTCCTATACCTATACCTAATCCTATTGATCGGCTGTTCCAGGATTTTCAGGTAAGGCCTGTCTGAGAAGGAATTCAACTTTTAATCAATTGTTTATTTGCTTTATATTATGTTTGAAATCAAATTCAAGTAAATTACAGTATATTCCAAAATAATGAGAAAATAAAAAGTAAAATCAAATTAAATTTTAAATATGTTATTGATTGTTAAACTAAATTAATTGATTGTAATTGCAGTAATTGTAGCAAGCACCAATTGTTATTGAACAAAAGGATAGACTTACTTTGTCTGCTATTCTCGACCTCAATCTGTACCCTATGTTGAGTCATGTTCTGAGAGAATCCGTTTGGAATGATTGGCATTAGAGGTGGTATTGGCGAAGAGACAACATTTCGGTTCACATTCGGTGACTCCAAAGTCAATATCAGAGGTGTTGTAGAGCCGGCCATAAGAGGCGAAGAAGTTTGAAGATTATCACTATTGGTATCACTTGTGTTGGTTATGTCGATTGTAATTCCAGTCATAAAACACGAATACGACTCTCGAGGACTACTAATGGCCGAAGAGGTGACTGAAGTGCAGTTCGAAGAGACATTTGATGGCAAAGATAAATGACTTAATTGTTGCACACATTCCATACTATTAATACTACTTTCAGACACATTAGGCATTAGATAATTGGGGGTTTGTGTAGACATTGATCACACTTTCAATGTAAGAATTTGAGCAATAATTTTGTTACTCTTTTGTAAACATTTAGTAAACTATTGCTAAGTTTCTGTTAACTACTCATTGTTTGTCTTAAATATAAAATAAATTTTAATTTAATTAATTTATTCGATAAAATGTTTGATTTGAAGACAAAAATAAGTTTAAAATTTTCCAAACTTTTGGTTTTATAAGTTAAAAACTTTTTATTATAGCGAAAAAGTAGTGAAATGGTAAAAGTTGTTACAGTTTTAGTCAATGAGACACCAAATAAATTACACGAAAGTAGAGGAAAAGTGATGGAAGAGTGGAAAACCCAAAATAATTAACTGAATGCTTGATATTCCAAACAATTGCCTAAGAAGTGAATCGCGTTATCAATAGCTGTCACTAAATAACATTAAAATACAAGTTTTGGTAATTAATTAATCTATTGCTTGCTTTAAATTGTCGACCAATAGCTTCGAATGTATTTAATTGCTTCGGATTTGAAAGTTTGAAACATTTTTTAAATAACAAATTAAAACAAACTTTTTGTAGAGAATATTCACAAATAGTTTGACTGAACCAAAACTGAGATAATGTTGAATCAAATTGAATATTGAGTGCTAGAGATGAGGCGAACTGTAAGCCATAGCTATAGCCATAGCCATAGCTATAAAACCTAATAAACAATATTCTATGGCTTTCGCAAAAGCAAACGACAAAAGAAGTGCCGAATGACGTCATAAGCGAAAAGATTGTGTGTTTTGCTGGCCCTGAAAGAGCGGAAAATCCAGAACTTTGAATGTTTTTTACAAGAAATCCAAATGATGTTCAAATGTTCAATCAATTGAATGGATTCAATGGATTCTCATACTTGGCTATAGCTATGGCTATGGATACACTGGTTTTCGAGACCTTGTCGTCAGCCATGAGTTGCATAAGTTTTAAAATTTTTTGTTAATATAAAGGCTTAATATTATAGCAAAGCTTATTAAGAAGTTTAGCAAAAAGTTTCTAAGATTTAAGCGTTTGATTAGTTATTATTGTTTATTTGCTAACAAAAGTGAAGGTCGACTCACTTTTTACTTAACACTAATTCAAAACTTCTTACTTCTAGTACTGTATATAACTTAACCTAAACTTGAAAGTACTGTCGAATTAAGAATTTTAATTAAAGTTTAATGTCTGCTAAAGTTCTATTGATTAATGAATTACATTAACTATATTTCAATTCTTATATTTCTTATATTCTATAGTTTTCTGACTTCACTTTTATTTTTAAATATTATTTCTTTAATTATTATTTACTTTTAATTTATAAACTGACTAGTGAGTTTTAAACACACTTTTACACATTTAATAATTTGTTTAAAAACTGACAAAACTAAACGTAAAGTTTGTATACATTAGCAAAAGATTTATCAATTCATGTGTTATTCGATAGCAAAGTATTTATTTGATGATTAAATAAAATAGAAAAGAGTTATTTCACTCATGTCCTGGATTTTTAGATTGACTTTTTTGTTCATAATTTTCTATTCTTTTCACAACAAAATTTGTTAATATTCTCAAAGCAAACAGTTTTGATTGTTTGCCTTTAGGTCAGTCAAATTGCCTACAGTAGTTGTCATTATATTTTTTGTATTTTTGAATTTTTTATTCAATAGAAATAACTAAACATTTAAATTTTATAAATTGATAAACTGTAAATAATTTATTTTATAAGAAACTAGTATTATATAATTTTTTAAATAAAAAATAACATTAATAATTTATTTTAGCTATAACAAAGAGATTGAGAAGAGAGATTAATAATTTCAATAATTGTAACTTGGTATGCAAAAAGGCGCCTCACTATGGTTTGCCATTCGCTTTTCGCATTTTTTGAAATTTTATGTTAAATTCGGATATTTTTTCCTAAGTTCAAATTAAATTCGTTTTAAATAAGTTAAAATTGCGTTTAGATTCTTTTAAATTGGATTAAGTTGCAAACATAAATTTTTTAAAATTAATTAAGTACATTTTAAAATTTAAAAATCTTATTCCCTGATTTCCCCCTGGATCAACTGTTCTTTGGAATTCTTGCTATTGAAAAAAATTGATACTAAATATACCGAATCATATAAATGTTTATTTAGTTTCGTTTAGTTATTTAGGACCAGGGGCTAGGAAAGGTATTAACAAATTTTGACAAATACTTCCATAAATTTTGAGCAAGGATTGAGAAGGTTGGCCAGTGCAAGGAGATAAAGGAAAAAACTTTTTTTAAAAATTGGTCAAGAACCTAGGAAAATATCATAAGGAATTTTCTAAACGCTCAAAAACTCATATGTTTATAATAAAATTTTATCAAGTTTAACGGAATTTAACACCAATTTAGAGATAATTTTATAATTTTAACTCAAAAACTTTAAAAATTTGCCAGTCAACTTTGGCACCTTTTCACGAACTAAATGCGAGGAGAAATAATTATCAAATTTCAATATCAGAAAGAATTTTTACCCGATTTCCCTTTTCAATCCCTTTATGAGTAAAAATTGATATTCTCACTATCGTTTGCAAATCTTTTTCTTTAATTTTTAATTTTAAAAATTTTATCTAATTTTTTTTATAAACTTTATTTTTTTAATCTAGTTATTTTATCTTTAAAATTCGGAAAAAAATAAAATCAGTTAAAAAAAATTCTGATCAACGTAAAAAATTTTTCTATTTTGGCAAGCAACAAGAAGCCATTTGTCGAAGTCATCAGGCAAATTTTTAAGTTTTATCGTTTGTTGTTGTTTGTATAAAAAAATAGTACCGTATCCTCTGACATATAAGTGCCGCAATTATATCTAAGTTTCTGATTAAAGTGCAATTATATCTAAGTACAATTGCATCACATTTTAGACTCAATTTTATTCAAAATTACAAAATATATTTTTGCTATTTATAATTGTACATAGTTCAATATCATATGTTTTGTTTGTTTTTGTGTAATTTTGATTAAAAACAATATTTAATTTATAATATATTTGATTACATTAAATTCTAAATGTTAAATTCTAATGCATTCTTGATAAAACATGAACTCTACAAGCATAATTATTTTACTTTTGCAATTGTGTTATCACTATGGCAAAGACGTTGTCTTGAAATTTTGTCTCGAAGTACCTTTACATCAGTTTTCTATAAAACTGAGAGAAAAATAAGGGGTGTTTTTACATTTGGAGTCTAATGTATACAAAAATTTTAATTTTAATATAAATTAATTAAAAAAGTATTTTTAATTAGTAATTCGAATATCCGTAAGTCGAATATTGTTAAGTTGAATAATGCTAAGTCGAAAAATGCTAAGTCGAATAATGCTAAGTCTAATATTGTTAACTTATCACTTAAGACATTTTTCAAACATTTAAACTGATTTAAAGTTGATAAATAATTAAAACTATTAATTTAGATTAAGATATGTTATTTTTATAAAAAAATTACATTTGATATCAAATAATAATTTTTTTAATAATATCTAAGTTTTTGATCTAGGTGCAATTATACCTCGGTACAATTGCATAGATTTTGATTGCTCAATTTGTCCAAAAATTACTTATAATTGCGGCAATTGTACTGTATGTCAGAGGATACGGTAGTATCATATTTTTTAAATGTTTTTTATAAATCAAAGTGAAATAATAAAAAAATTAGCAATTTTAAAATATAGTTTACTGGTATATTAATGATTATAATTTATGTATTATGATTTTTGCTTAGAATAAAATAGAAATTATCTTTTAATTTTTAAAACTTTTAAGCTTTCACATTTGTGCAAAATTTAAATTGGCAATTTATTGCTACGTATTGCCAAATTATACAATATTTCATATTGAGTGCCTCTATATATATGACTACTTTTTGCCATTAAATAATCGAATATACCTTTGAATGAGTAATAAAACAATTAAATCGTCAAAATTGCACTTAAATTAATATAATATTAGTTAAGTTATAGTGTTTCGTAAAACTTGGCCTTAAATTGTGAATTTCAGAGCAATAATTGTAGTCATTTCGAAACAAAACTAATTGACGCGTTTTCATAGAAAAATGTTTTTATATAAATTTTTAGCAATTGTATTGAAACCCATTTTATTCGCTTTGTTTCGTTTACTTTGAATGACTGAAACTTTTATAAAATACTGTTAAATAAAAATTTTAGCATTATTGACATTTATTGTTTTAAACTTGAAAATAAATTATATAATTATCAGTTGTGCATATTGTGTGCCAGTAGATACAGTACAATATTTAATGTAAAACGTAATTGAAAAAAATTTTGATATAGTTTTTAACATTTAGTTAAAATCTGTTTATATTTTAAATTATTAAAAATAATTTTAAGAGATATTTGTCATAAAAATTTTATTGGATATTTTGTTTAAAACTAGCTATTTTAGAATCACCCGTATTATTATATGTAATTACTTTAACTAGGGGAAGTTTACCAATAAATAGGGGTAAAAATATATTGTTAAAATTTAATTTTATCAAATCAAATAATTTAAGTTTATAAAATTTTAGTATTGAAAGTTTAAAGTTTTACCTCTAACTCAATTTAATAAATTATACAAAATATTACAGTGGCAAAACAGTTAATCGAAATTTATTTTGTAATTAACTTTCGTTTTAAAAATACACAAATTAATAATAAAAATTCCATTTAATGATTGATTCAATTTTTGGAATTAGAGTTAAAAATAATTTAAATAATTTGAATAGTATTTTGTCGATCCTTTAAGTAAGCAGTAGAGCTGCAAAACATAGGCAATACTACTCTAAATAACATAATATTATATATAATAAGTCTATAGCTGTCCTTTCGCGGAAGTATTACTTTTAGCCATTCATTCTAACATATCTCCTCATCCGGTGATATATTTTTAAGTTTTCAAATGTTTCTATTATTCAATTGAATTTTGTCATAAAACCTTGTTTTACATTTACTTAAATTGTTTTTTAATATTATAAAAATAAAATATTTTAAACGAATTAAAATCTAAGCTAATGTTTAGATGACTTTAATTTCGATTTTACAAATTTAATAAAAAATATTTGTTTTATTTATAATTAATTATATTATTTAAATAATTTAAATAATACAAATTTTGTTAATTTAAAAAATAGTGGCAATAGTGTTGTGAATGAATAACTAAACAAATAGTGGTATTGAATGGTAGTGGTAGTGATATCGGTCCAGGATTTGCCACACTTTCACTATATGTCAGAAGTTGTTTGAAATCAACGCAAACTTTGCTTACATTTACCTTAATATCAATACTTATTTACTTATTTATTTACAAAATTATAATGTTTAGTCAAACTCTTCAGCTCATAATCCATATTTGGTGAACAACTCCCAAATTTCTTCTTCCTGTGCCTAATCATGTGTACAAAACTGCACAATATTTTACAACTTATGGAAAGCAATTGATTAGTTTTCTTCAAAATTGTTTTCTCATTTAACTACTAAAACGAATCGGAATTTTGTAATTGATTTCAAAAATTATGTGAATTTGAGTTTAAGTTAAGAAACGATTAAACAATGAATTGGTGGCTATTCTTGTGTTTAGCGAATACAGTGTTATCTCAAGACAACTATTTGGCCGAAATTACAACATCTCAGGGAATAGTTCGCGGATTCGGAATAAGAATATCACCGATTCGTAATGCTTTCGCCTTTTTAGGCATTCCTTATGCGACCCCTCCTTACGATCATTTGAGATTCAAAGTAAACATTTTTAGATTCATTTCTCAACCGATTCCTACAATAATGTATTTTTGTTAATACTTATTATTAATGGTTAGCTACCCGTTCCACACCCGGGTTGGGACCGAGTGCTCGACGCAACCAATTTCCGCTCTATGTGTCCACAACTCGACTCCAGAGGTAATCAAATGGGAACTGAAGATTGTCTCTTCCTTAATGTTTTCACTCCCCATGTTAGAGTGAGTCAATAGTCAATTATTAATTTGAAATATTTTTGTTATTATAAATTAATTATTAAATATTAAATTGATATAGAAATTGAAATTGTTTTAATAACTATCAGTTCTACAGTATTTCTGTTTACTTTATTTCTTTTTAATTAAAGTATTTTAATTTTTATTAAGTTGCTAGTCTAATTTACCAAAGTATCTTGTTTAATTTTATATCTTTGTTATTAATTTTTAACAGAGCTTAAGGAAACAAAATATACAATTTAGATTTTCAACTTTTATTTGCTGGTTACTTTCTAAATATTTACTTTTTAAATATATTAATTATATATCTTAAGTTAAATAATTGTTTGCAATATCAAGCCAATCTTTAATCCATATGAATTAAATTTATAAGTAGTCATCAAATTAAGAGTTTATGAAATAGAAATTATGTATTAAAAAAATTTTAATTAACAAATAAATTTTGAATTTTTCCAGTTTTTTAAAAAGCATTAGTTTAATTGGGTTTTGAAAAAGTTAAATGTCAACATTTTACAACTTTGGATTTATACTATAGTAGTCTTTAGAAAATGTAGATGATTGTTTTAAAATTCTAAAGCCATATAAAAAGATTTCCTATGATTTTCAGTGTAAAAACTAGTAAAAAATGAATTTAAGTTTTAGATATTATGTGAAAAAATAAAATGTCATTTAAACAAAAATAGGTCTAATTTAAAGGAATTCTCTCCCATTTGGCAAATATTTTGAAAAACATTTAAATATAAATAATTAATAGATTTGTAAATATTTATATTTTTTTAACAAGTAAAATATTCATGATAATTTGCAATCTAAAAATAAAATTTATATTACGCGCAAAATTAAGTTTATAGTAAATACTTGTATATTTATAGATATTAACTTTTGACAAAATGCAATATAAAATAAAACTAATTTATAAACTGAAATAATTATTGCTTATTAAACTTTTTCATTTCATTAATATAATTTAAATTATTTAACATTAAAAAAAATATTTTTGTCAAATAAAAATTACCCATATAAGTTAAATAAGTTTTAATTTTGACAAAAGTTAATATTCAAACTAATAAAAAAATAGAAAATACAATAGAAAATTTTGATGTTGCCGAACAGTTGGGACAAATTTGCCACTCAACTGTATAGCAATGAGAAAAAGAGCAAACAAAATTAATTTTGACAAGTTAAATTTATTTGGATAATTTAAGTTACAATTTAAATTGTAAAATTATTGCACTCTATAGGTTTTTAATTTGAGATAAAATAATATTAACAATAATTATTATTTTGTATTAATTACTATTCATTAATTTGATTTAAAATTGAATTTTCAAATCAATATTAGAGCGAAAGAACGGCATTTCCGCCAATAACTCAGTTTCCAGTAATGGTTTACATTCAGGGTTAGACTCATTTGGATTATATTTAGTTTAATTGTTTAAACAATGAGTGTCTGTTCACTCTATCAGCTGAATCCTTCGAGAACGGGGACAGTGCTATGTATGGCGTCGAACAGCTTCTCGACAAAGATGTAGTTGTCGTTACCTTCAACTATAGGGTCGGCATATTAGGTCGGATTTGTCAAATATAATCGATTGATTGATTGATTGATTTATTTATTTATTTATTTAAATACTTAATTGGTTTAATAGGATTTCTAAGCACTGAAGATGAAAACGCATCGGGAAATTGGGGTCTCTATGACCAGAAGTTGGCGCTCGAATGGGTCCGCAATAATATTGCCGCTTTCAATGGCAATCCCAATTTGGTCACAATCTTCGGTCAGGGATCAGGTCTGTTTGCTTCCAACCTATTTATATTATTATTATTATTTATATTACAATTTGTATAATTTGTGTGAAAACAGGCGCCGCTTCAGTCGTATACCATCTTCTATCGCCGTTATCTCAAGGTTTGTAAAGATATTAAATATTTAATTAAAATAATATTTACCTATATTTGAAAATTTTTGATTTTTTATATTTATAGGTTTATTCCACCGGGCAATAGCACAGAGTGGATCAGCCCTATGCGACTGGGCTTTGGAGAGATCGCCGCTGATGTTTGCCCGAGAAGTGGCACAGAGTGTCGACTGTCCCACAACCAGAAACTCTGATTTAGTTAACTGTTTGCGTAAAACAGACTTTAATTTGTTATTAAATGCTCAGAACAGAGGAAAGGCACGATATTATTGATTATTGTTTTATTTGTTATTTTGGGATTTTCTCACTTTAATTAATATTAAACCAGATTTTTGGTGAATTCCCACAAAGATCGGCGCCAGTAGTGGAGAGGACGGGCACTAATCGCTTGATTCCGGATAACCCGCGAGTATTAATAAATTCGGGAAACTTTCAAAAAATTCCACTAATGATGGGAATAAATAAAGACGAGACCTCTTACTTCTATCCGCGTTAGTTATTATTTATTTATTTATTATTAATATTTAAAATAATTGTTGCAAGACACAATTCATAAATCTATTAAATATTAATACTTTGAATAATTAAATTCTTTAAACATTTAGTTTTGGTGAATAACCGAGAGTTACGATCAGATCCAAACACATTAGAAAAGACATTATTACCGAAATTTTTGTCCGGAGCGACACTTTTTAATGGCCCGAAACAAAAGGAAATAATACAATCAATACTATTCCGATACTTCAATTCAGTTGATTTGCGGAACACTTCAGACATTAGTTATCGATTCATTAATGTAAGTGTATCTCAATTATAGATTAGAATTAGATTATTATTTATATATACAGTTGTACCTAAACCAACTAAAATTGTTAAATTTTCCCTTAAATTTCAAGCAATAAATTCTTTCTAAAGGGGGAAGATAAATTATATAAATTTTAATAGTTTTGGGTTTATAAAAAATAAAATTTTTATTATAAATTATAATCTGGTATAGGATTTTAAATTGTTTATAGGGTTACTTTCAAGCTAAAATTACTCAAATAACTAAGATAAGCTAGAATATTAATCAAATATGTGCAACATGGATTTTTTTTTGTAAAAAGTAATGACTTAAATTAAAGATATTTATTCGCCAAAAAACATGTTTATTGAATTACACTTAATAAGCAAAAAAAATTGACTAGAATTTCTCTAACATATTAATAACATAAATATTTTTGTTTTTTTGTATATGTCTTAGTGTCTGTATATTATACTGTATATAACTTGTTATAAATTCTATAAAATATAAAACGACAACTTAAAGACTTAATTTATAAAAATCTGAAAATACTCCATTAAAAATTTATACCAGGCTCTAATTTGCCATAAATATCAAACAGATTATTTTACAATATATTACTCAATATAAATGCATTTCTTGGTGTCTCGATTTTTAATAGATGAATAATTTTTAACTCATTAATTTTTTTTAATTTATATTTTATTTTTATACCTGGATTCATTTTAAAAGTTAAAATACATTTTTATATTTTAATATGTGTTTTAGCTAATCTTGAATCAATTGTTAATAAGGTTCTGATTAGATTAAGATATTTATCTAATAATTGTTGTAAAAATAGAAAAATAGAAAAAAGAAATCAATTTGCCGAAACATCAAATTGCTTTTGCCATACAATACAGTTATATACGTAAAATAGGTTTTATTTTGTCTTTGTTAGATTTTGATAAATTATTGCCTTAATATACAGACAGTTTTATATACAGTCGGTAATATTGTCTATAAAGCTTCCAATTAATTTATTTAAAACTTGGTCAAATCTGTTTCAATTTTTTTTAACTATTTGGTAAAAAGGATATAATGTTTAAAAAAAAATTTAATATTTTATCTTGGTCTTTTGTAGCAGGTTAAAATCTATTTAGAAAAAATTTTTGCATGGTTATAAAAAATTTGAAAACTAAATTTACATCATAATTTTTCCCTTAACGCAGGGCATTGATAATAATGTTAGTTGTAATTTTAAAAACTTGAATATTTTTTATCAGGAACATTTTAAAAATAAAAACATTAATTTCTATGACAATTTATACTAATCACAATACATAATGTGAATTATATGATATTTAGGTTAGAATTTTTAAATATACATCATATGACTCATTAATAAAAAATAAAATTTAAATTAAGTTAAAAAGTGACATCAGTTTAAAATTTAAAAAAGTGTCGATCACTTCGCCGATAATATATTTATAAATTATAGCGAATAATGTAATATAATATATACAACAATATGATAAAACTGTAAATTTATGATAATATTAGATACTGTATGACTCATATACTGTAACTTGAATTGACAGATGAGTTCAGACGCGCTCTACACCGGATGCATAGATGAGACACTGAAACTGTATGCGGGCGCGACTGACGCACCGGCATATATGTACTTATTTGCATATAAGGGCAAAAACAGTTTAGTCAACCTATTAGTGGCGAACTCACAAACCCTGTTCGACACCGGGGTCTGTCACGGCGACGAACTCTTCTATCTCTTCAATCTGAAAGTGGCCCAGAGCTGGCCGAAGAAGGACTCGCAGGTCAGGCACCGACTCCTCACTCTCTGGACCGACTTTGCCAAATATGGGTGAGTTTTCGGTTGATGTTTCGATTTGTTTATACACTTACTGTATATCTTCCTAACAAGGTATGTTAAGCAAGGCCCCACCCCTTATTACCAAAATTTTTTGTGGGTTAAAAGTTCTTCTAATACAGATTATATTTATAAAAAAAAATTATCGGCGGAAAGTAAAAGACCAAATATTTATGTGAAAAACAAAATATTTTTTCTAACTGTAAATAATCCATTTTTTAAATAAATAAAGCTAATTTTATTAATTAAGCTGTTT